>JASJUZ010000610.1:0-138545 GCA_037159825.1 Tupiocoris notatus | reverse complement strand
CAACGGTCGCTTGATGCAAGCACACGTGAGATGCTACTGATTTGACAGTCAGATAACAGATTGACGAATGAAGCAATAGATTGCGCATAACTGGCCCTACCTAACTAGCCCGTGCTATGTTATTTTTGTGAAACATAAAACGTGAACTGGTTCTGCAATCTTTTTAGCTTCTGTAAACTTGGATATCTCAACTTATGAGATTTCATTTATAGGCGGGTGATGTATTTGCAGCAACTTCGCGATACTTGTGACTAACGAAAAGAACAATCTGTACATCCTCTGAACTGAGGAGTCATAATTCATTGGAGTCTGTTGGCTTCTAAAGTTTTCATTCATATTGCAGGTACCTGATGTACACGCTGGGGAAATACGTTGAACAGGATTACAGCATAGTCTACTTCCATTTTGGTCTCAACAGTAAAAATAAACCGCCACTGTCGTGGATGTGGCAGGCGTTTAGGGCTTTCGATCGCAAGTACAAGAAGAACCTGAAAGCCTTATATCTCGTACACCCGACCAACTTCATCCGAGTCATCTGGCAGATTTTCAAAGCGGCCATTAGGTACAGTAGCATACCCGTTCAAATTTTACGACGATATTCAAAAATCTATCATGCGGCAAAATGTCAAAAAGCGAGTTTTTGGTTTTGTCAGGTTCGTCTTTTCGAAAGGAATGCAATTTTCGAGATTTTAGCCCTCTCGATTCAATAGTAAAGGAACTATTCTCTCATATGCTAAGGGACATGTGCTAAAAATACCATCAATATTTTACTAGTAAAATAGATTTTAAAAAAGTGCACAAAAAAAGTGCACGTATTCGAAGCCAAATTAAATAAAACCCTGTAGGACTAACATTAATTGTGAATTGCCTTGACTTGTACCTATCTGCTTTATTATTATTTTTAATTAAATTTTGTGATTAATTTGAAGAAGTTTAAAAGTTATAACAAGCTAACAACAAATAAGGGAAGGTTATTGGGCTTGCAAGTTATACTAAGTGTTGATGTCATTTGGGGAAGGAGTAGGACTGAAGCTATGTATATCGTTTCAATCGATCTCAGACCTTGGAGGTCAGGCAGGTGTGACAAAGAAACTATTTTAGTTCTCTAATAATTCGCTGTAATATTCTTTTTCAAGAGTACCAAGTAATATATGTACATATATCGGCAAAAAGTATCAATACTTCTGATGTATTGGAAAAGCATCAAAACAAAAATATCGCTACCCAGTATCGAGAAGAAATAGTCGATACAAATATCGGTGTCGATACCAAAAAATTATCGATACTCCGATATATCGTCCCTTGATGCAAGCGGCTCTAGGACCCGATGGATCCATGTTGACGACGGGGGCCTTGACGGTTTCCATGTGCCAAATAAATTAGCGAATCACGAGAAAGCAGACGAACTGAAGAGATTGTTAACTGTTTTGATAGTAACAATCGTAATAGTAATCAACAACCCAGTAGCCGAACAATACACTCCTAGGTTGGGTGCGAGCCGTCGTTTATATAGACCCGCAGAACATTCTGGACTTGCTGGGCGGCATCATGCTCTAACTTGCTCATCTCGTCTTAGACAGAGGAGTCTGGATCCGCCAATTTGCAATCTAGGCCAGCCTAGTGTGGTCTGTTTAATCTAACGACAATTTCGGTTGATACTGGGCTATTTTTACTTGGAATAAATAAATTACATTGGTTAACATTAGTTTAACAAAACCACATAATGATAAGGTATAGTGCTCTTGGGCAGCAAATTCAAGAGCGGCAAAATATGGCGATCAGCTGTTTTTTTTTGTTTTTTAATCCAGACGTGACTGGTCAAACGACCCAAAAAACACAGTGACCACCAGGATTAAGTTTGGAATAGGTTCTTCCATAGCAAGGGGAATGTTGTTGTATTTGCAATTTTCCCAACGAAAAAATCATCAGTATCTTCAGTTTTTCATAACGCTGTCTCATCGAAAAAATAGGCTGACAGTATTTTAATGTATTATTTGCGCAATATTAAAATTAAAGAGGAACTTCGATTGCTCACTTTCTATTGATTAAGTGTTCTCAACGAACATGTAAATCAGACTGTTGCTTAGCATTGTCCTCCTGATTGATTGAATTTTTTTTCAGCGTCAAATTCGGACGGAAAATGATGTACGTGAATTATCTGCACGAGCTGAGAGAACATTTGAACCTAGATCATATCAGCATCCCTCAAGTTGTACTAGAGTGAGTATCCAACCTCAGTTTTATTCAACAGGTTTTTATTAGTTTGTTAATGGTGTATTGTTCTTGTGTCATTTGTTATGTACTAGCAGGGGTGGATACATAGATTTGACTGGCCCGAAGCACTGAACATTTTTTCCTCAAAAAACTACTCATGTATTATGGAACGAGCGATTTTGGTTTATATTCAATAATAAACCATTGTAATCGCCCAAGAAAAATATTTTCTAACCCCTCAAAATTTGATCATATGTAGAGCAAAGAGACCCGAAAAAAAACAATAACGCTTGAATAAAATAACTGAAAATGCGTTTTACGAGGAAGTATTGCATGTGACCCCAATAATGAAAACCAAGCGGTATTCAGCTGTCATATAGAAAAATTTAAAGTCCCCAGTGTTCAAATATATTCATTATTGCGGTCTATAAAAATCAAAATATAGTCAATATGCAAATAACGCGGAAGTACTGTATGTGAACCACTTGTTAAAAATCAGGCATCATTCAATGCCGATCCAACATTTCAAGACCTTGAACGTTCAAATACATTGAGTTTTGCGCCCTGTAAAAATCAACATACAAAACATGCACTAGTGAAATCTATCTCACTAGCTCATAACGTGGAGGCGCTGTATGTGACCCAATATACAAATCTGGTGTTTTCTGCTTGCCATAACCGACATTTCAAGCCCTCAAACGTAGAAAAATATTGACTCTTATAGACTGTAAAAATCAAAACAGAAAAAAATTTGAGAAAGAGACATTTGAGCTTGATAGGAAAAATTGTCATAGTCTACTGCCTGATCAAAAAACCATAATTTCAGAGCCCTTAAATTTTTTCCATTCGTTCGATTACCAGGCACGATGAGAGATTGGTATCGAAAATGCGGAAGGCGCCGAGCAGTTCAACAGCTGTGCAAACAGTGACGCCATCGCCCGTCCTGGTTCCCACGCATCAGTTCGGAGTCTCTTTGCAGTTCATCAAAGACAACCACAATGGCGAAGTTATACCCCCAATCGTCAGGCAATGTGTAGAATTCCTCAGCACACCGGATGGTAGTATTAATTATGAATTTTTTTGTTCTTGCATAATATTCTCTAGTGTGAAGAAGAATAAGGGCCGGTTTCTGTATTAATCTGTAGCCATATATGGCAAACTGACCCGTAATCAATCGCTAACATTGGTTAAGGGAACGCTTTTTCCGGCCCATTATCTGACGCCAGTGCCAAAGGTTCAAGAAACCTCATTCACCAACTCATTCTCCTAAGATTAAATTCCATGCTGAGTACTTTCAATTCTTCCGCATCGCCAGGGAATTGTGAAACCGTATTTTATAGCCAGCAGAACAATAAACGATGAGAAAGAAACCTCTTGTTGGCATTTGTCGAAAGCTTGTTATTTTCTCAATTTGTATAGGTTTATGAAGAATTGTATAGGTTTATGAAGAATTTAAGACCCAAAACCTCCTTGAAGCTCAAAAATAATACTGCAGCATTTCTATATTCATTAGAGAAAAATGCGGATTTTGAGAAAAACAACCTGAACTTCAAAATGCTACCTTGAAATCGATATTTGCTTTTTTAAGCAACTGTCAATCTCTCAGGCCTATAAACTGGTTCTAGAGGTTGCTTTTTTTAAGCAACTGTCGATCTCTCAGGCCTATAAACTGGTTCTAGAGGGTCTAATTATCAATAAATATCGAAAGTGAAAAATCTATACTTTCAACCTTCTGCTCTTTAGCATTTTTCTCAAAATCAACTTTGCCGACAAAAGATTCTTTCCCCTTTCTGTCTTGCTTTCATTATAATACACTCCAATTTATTTATATTTGTAGCCCTGGAGACGGAAGGTATCTTCAGGCGATCAGCCAATGTAGCCCTGGTGAAAGAACTGCAGGCTCGAATTAACCGAGGGGAAGAGGTAGACTTCGATGGGAACGTCCATGTCGCCGCTGTCCTTCTCAAGAACTTCCTACGCGAACTTGAAGAGCCCCTCATGACCTACGAGTTGTACGACGAGATCACTCAGTTCCCAAGTATGTATGACGAGTATTTTACACACTGTAAAGTGGGGATACTTTGTGACAAGTAGGGATCTGATTCCCGAAATTATTGATTTTTTTCGATACGATACTTTTCATAAAGTATCGATACCGATATTTAGAAAAGTCTCGATACCCCGATATATCGTTCAAAGGTATTGATACCAAAGACTATCAATAGCATTGATATTTTGCGATTGAAGAAAGTCCTGCAGGACCAACATTAATTGTAGATTGCCGTTGATTCGTATCTATCTGCTTTGTTATCATTTTTTATTTAATTTTGTGATTTATTTGAAGAAGTTTTGTTTTATTATATTTTTTTAAACTACATACTATGTTAGAAGAGCTGATTATAATTTTGCAAACTGTTTTCGACGCAGCGCAGTAATTTTCTGTTAAAAAAAAATGTAAGAGAGGACCTATTATGGTACTAATTTTTTTTTTTTTTTCAATAAAATATCATCAATAGAAAGAAAAATTCTTTCAATAGATTGAGGTTGCAAGTTATACACAATATCGATGTCATTGGTGGAAGGAGTAGGACTGAAGCAATACATCTTTTCAATAGAAAGTATTGATACTTCCAATACAACGAGGGAAAGTATGGAAACAAAAATATCGGTACCCAGTATCGAAAAGAAAGTATCAGTACAAATATCGGTGTCTATACCAAAAAAGTATCGATACTCCGATATATCGTTGGTATTGCACCGTCCCCAGTGACAAGATTACTAGAATCTGAGCCATTGACATGGAGTAAGTCACACTCTATCATGGACCACGGCAGTTCTGGGAACGGAGTAGGAAGAAGATATTCGTTTGTTTTATCTCTCCGAGAGTAGTGTTATACTAGGAGGTAGAGGAACAATGGTTGTCGAGAAGAATGGATCCTCGAGATTCTCCGGAATTATGGAGAGGGTTATATAGTTTAATGCCAGATTTACGCGATGATCCGTAAATTTCAATACATTTTGGAAAACTTTGATGAGCGCTTGGCGGTGATGTTGAGGTGGGATAAACTCCCGAGGTCTCGTAGGACAGTTGGACGCAATCTCATCAAATGGGATCAAGTCCCATGTTGGACCTATACTGAATCGGCTGCAGTTTGCGGGGTTCATACATTTCTTTCTGTCAGGATCCTTTGCGTTGGGACGCACGAATAAAAGTGGCACGTATTCGGCTCCAGTGTGCATGAGGCCTAAGGCTTTACGTCGCCCTGAGGATGCCTGAACGGGCGAACGTGCTTGGCCAGCCAAGAAAGTATCGGAGAATGTGTCGCCTGGTTTTTCTCCCCCTCGCATATCTTGGGTCAATAAATTGGAATTCACAATAAATTAGTATGTGCCTGATAAGGTCGATATTTTTCCCACGCTACCAGGATAACCCAAAAGTACAATTGAGTACAAAAAATGTTTTGTCTTAATGTTACAACACCAATCACAAAGTAACCTAACTTTACGGTACCGTTTGAATAAAAACATGATTTCCACATCAGGCGAGTATCAAATGTACTTTGCCTGATGGAAATTTGGAGCTGTCAGCGGTCTGAAAGTGTTTCTCGTTCGTGTGTGACCGTATTAGATTGTCTGTGATGTGTTGTGAATTTTCCACAGGTATATCGAAAGATGAAAGACCGAGGCATGTGAAGATTTTGATTCTAGAGAAGCTGCCTATGGACAATTACCAGGTCTTGAAGTACATTGTTCAGTTTCTATCGAAGGTATGTGTTTATTTTTTAATTTTATAATGTTTTTTGCTTCTACAGGCTGGTTTTGCTAAAGAATTGCGATTAAAACGAAAAAGCTGATCCGATTTAACTGCTACTATGAGATCGAAGATAAATCGTCTTCCATCGGTGCGGATGGCGTGTTTTATCCAAAGTAAAGGCTAATTGAGATTAATCCCTTGAGGATTGACCATTTGAACCTTCATCCGGATTTCAGGCGAAGGAAAAATAGAAAATTGACTTATCGTTAATACTAGCAACCGTTCGATTGAACTGTTGCTCGGGCTTTCCTCCGGCATCTTGCTTATAAGCTCTCCATTCAGCTCATGATGAGCTAGCTCGTCGTTTCAACCTGCTGTTTCCCTGTGACCGTCGCCTTTTCTACCTCAAAGGGAGTTGAGGCTGAGACTTTATTGGCGACGTTATCTTATCTTGCATTTCTATATTTCTAGCGATTTCGCCACTCTGGGCCTCTTCAGGAAACATCTTCTATATAAACTTTTTTTTTTTTTTTTTTTTTTAAATAGGTCCTGTAATAGCTCCACAAGACTGGGATTGTCATGAATTGGGAATTTTTTATTAGACTCTAGGTTCAAAAAGCGGACGTGTTTTAGAAAATTCCCAATTCATGACAATCCCAGCCTTGTGGAGCTATTACAGGACCTATTAAAAAAAAAACTTTTATATAGAAGATGTTCCCTGAAGAGGCGCTAGAAATATAGAAGTGCAAGATGAGACAACGTCGCCAATAATGTCTCAACCTCAACCCCAGGTCGAATCAAATTACCTGTACCACCGTCCATTTTGCCGCATTCCTAGCCAAGTGAACCTCCTCTCCACGTCTCCTCCCTTTATTGGCATTCTTCCTTCTCCCCTCACAACTATTAAGACTCTTCTCTTCCGCCACCTCTGCAGCCAGCCAACAATTCTTCCGTCTGTTTTATTTGGGTCTAGTTCTCTAACAATGTTATCCAAAATGTTGTTGACATTATTAAAGTAACATTTAGTGTAAACAAGTAGGTGTTCTCCAGTTCTCAATTGACTGTGGCTGATATAGCAACTGCTGCCGCGTGCGTTGTAGTTTTGTGTTCGTCAGGTAGACAACTAAAAAGAGTATGGGTGCGGCCATACTTGGGGAAGAGAGAAAGCCAAGAAGTTCTCGAGTCCAGTAAATCACAGTTCACACCGCACAGTTCACATCGCATCAATCATCACAGTTCACATCAACAATAACCGGTGAAACACGCAACACAAGTGACAATTGCCGGTTTGTTATCGCTCATGGCTCGATAACAAAACTCAGTGTCGCCAACAATGTTACTAACAATGTTGACGGAAAAAATAAAAATGTTACAGAAAATGTTGCCAAAAATGTTGCGTTCGGTGTGAAAGGAAAGTTACTGAAAAATGCTAATAAGAATGTTTTCAACAATGTTATCGTCCTGTCTGTAAAGGCCTTAAAGGAAGGAAACAGTTTCTGATTCTTATTCATTTTATTCTTCAATGACGATTTCATCTTAAAATCACACCCTTGAAATTTTCAATTCATTTGTTTCCAGGTGATGGATCGATGCGACCTGAACAAAATGACCTCCTCTAATTTGGCCGTGGTGTTCGGTCCGAATTTGGTCTGGTCCCAGGGCGGCCAACTTTCACTTGTAGCCATCGCTCCGATCAACATGTTCACAGATTTCGTCCTCGTCAATCAGGATCAAATTTTCATTATTTAGTCGCGTCAATGTCGGTCCTCATCACGCACGCTCCTCGGGCACAAGTCTAGGAAACTAATCAAATACTTGGTGTTATCTACAGTCGCATGAATCGTCGCTGCTGTCTCTGAGTCTATAAGTAGGTGAGTAGGTTTCAGGGTATTTATTTTCAAACCCTCCGGGAAAATATTATTGTACAAAAAAAAAAGAATCATTCATTGTTGTAAGATTTTAGTCAGGTTAATTAAGTATACTAAAGCGAACGAATACGCAGAATAATATTTATACTATCGCCGTAATTAGGGCGGTTCCCAAATTTTTAACGTAAGTTTTCGAAGAGCTATTAATTAGGTTTTTAACGTTATTCCGCTGTCTAAAGTTGATGAGAACTTATGACACAATTTCGTCTCAAGTATTTCGATTTGCGGCCGATCGTCAATTTTACAGCGTCTCCGAAGTCCGCTTACGCATGCACGAAATCTGCGCTATAGATCAGGTGCTACTTTACGAAATGGATTGCCAAAATATTCTTTGCACAAATTATTCGTCTTGATCGTTGCGATGTTCCTTCATCCGCTAGTTTCGATAAAAGTGTAAAACCACTTTTTAGTTCGGTCAATCGTCGCAAAAAAAAAGCCGTCAACAATAATGATGTTTTTCACTTTTAAATTAATTTTATGTTTTTTCGAGGTGATATTTATGCTAATTCGATGAATCCTATGAAATTTTCTCGCGCGTTTAGACCTAGTAGCCCAAAAAAAACTGATAATTTTCGGCTTTGCGCTCATAACTTCTGAATGGCGCGTTTTAAAATTGTAATACCTTTTTTAAAAATCGCGATATTCCCGCTCGAACGCTTTCAAGCCTTTACTGTTTTATGTTTGGTAGCGGATGAAGGAAATTCGTGCGATTCGACGTTTCACATTGAGATTAGCTGTAAAAAAAAAAAAAACATGTTCAACGCCTAATTGTGATACTAATTTTGTGCTTATTCTGTTCCATTCTTTTGTCATAATTTACATTATCGCTTTTTTTCATTCTCTTTGAACTAATGCCAAAGACCCATCATCTAGTGCTAATTGTTACCCGTAGATTTTACTTTACTTTGTTTCTATCTCCGATTCGTGTGATCGCCGATTTCTGGTCATTATTTTTCGTTTAGAGGTGGAAAAAACATTCACACTGTTTAACTCGAATCATTCCCAATTATATTGTGATCGACTACATTCTG
Source organism: Tupiocoris notatus (assembly GCA_037159825.1). Classification (NCBI taxonomy): domain Eukaryota; kingdom Metazoa; phylum Arthropoda; class Insecta; order Hemiptera; family Miridae; genus Tupiocoris; species Tupiocoris notatus. The sequence continues at coordinate 129,618 of JASJUZ010000610.1, read as the reverse complement.
AAGGATAACAAAGAACGTCTATTGTACATAATGAATTATATATTGATAGTTTTAAGAAATAATGTGAACTGTGAATGTTACCGCGACTTTACAGTTGAGAATTAGTCGTTCCAGCAGATTTGAAGTTTTTTTAAATGTAAATGAGATGCATGGAAACGATTATTGCCGCTAGAACGTGCGAACCTCCAAGTTGCTCCGGTTGTACATCGAATTTTTCTAATGAATAACAGTAGGGGTATTCATGGTCAGCTAATATAAGACTGGTTGTTGTATATTTAGAAATTATAGGCGAGATAGAAATCGAGACGAGATGTAAATCGAGACGGTTTAATGATGTGCACTGGGGTTGGGACATCGACAAAAACACATAAAATCACATTAAAAAATCTATGTTCAACATCGATGTTTTTTGGACATCGACGCAGTAATCCCGATTTTTTTTTTATTAATAGAGGCTCTGATTTTTTTATTATTATTATTATTTTTTTTTTTTTTAATATAAAACATTTGAGGGGTTATTATAACAATCCGTAATAAGAAAATTGAGGCATTTTTTATTTATTTTCTCAGCGGGTACCTACTGCTTTGGCAACACTGGTTTCAGTTTCACCTTTTGAGTTGATACTTAAACGGCAAAGCCTGTAATTGACTAAAAAATGAAAATATCGGTATTATTTTATAATTTTTTGTTGGTGCGAATAAATCATCGATGTTTTTTGTCGATATATTGGTACCATCGATGTTTTAAACATCGAACATCGATGTTGAACCTGTTGAACCTTCGATGTCCCAACCCTAACTTCAACTATAACAGAAAAGTCTAGTACTAGGCGAGTTTAGGCATTGTCTCTGGAGTTCGGTAGCTAGTACCACGGTCGCCACGAGCGCTAGCGAGTTAGCATCACTGGCCGTGTTCGAGACGCTGTATAACATGCCCTACGGAAGTATAACACATGACTGATGGAGCCTCATGATGATCAATTTCTATAACGCTTTAGATTTCTCGTATATAACACAGTATAAAACCATGAATACCTCCATTAACCTGTAACTCATATTTTTTGTGCATTTTATTTCAACCTTATTGCTCTTGGTTAGCAACAAATTCGCCGATGATTTACTGCAACTGGAGGCTCAGCAAGTTTAAGCGGCTTTACAAAACAATAGGCCTACAGAACATTTTTTTTTATAACTTATATTATTTGTACTTCTGTTTTGAGATTATTTCCATTCCTATTCGCTGAAATATAACTGGGCCGATGCAAATTTTCCTTTTACATTCCCATTATGTCAAAACGTTTGATATTTTGGAACATTCGCCCATTTTATTTGGCTCGAAATGCATTAAATTGATTTAACCCAAAATTATTGCATTATCAATTTCTTTTTAGTAGTACCCTTCCATTTTTTAGTAACCTGATGCGTTTTTTTTTCTTTTCTTCTTTTGAGGGATAGGGATTTTGAAAGAAATTATTTAAAATCTTGCTATCGAACCAAGGATTTAATGAGAAATAAAAAGTGTCTCTCTCTGTTTTAAAGGTTTTAATCGCTTTAATTTTTTTTATCTTTTGTAACCGCAACTATAGTTTTAAGATCTATTTGCTAGATAGCGCAACTAGGACGCTTCAGAGGACTCCCGCAAGTTTCCCATTGGTTCTGAAAATCGGCTATTATTTCTTCTCCCAGTTAAAATATTGCGGTCTTTAAGAACTCAGCCGTTCTGAGCTGCCATCTTCATTGACTACGCTAAACGTTTGCATCTCCCACCTCTCAACTTTACGTTCTGTCACATTGTTGTACTGCAGTGTTGCCAAGGCCGGGAATTTCCCCCTAGGAATTATTTTTTTTAAATGGGGAAAATTAAGGAGGGAACAATATTGAGGGGGTTTTATTTTACAGGAGGCATTTGTTTGGAGTTTTTTTGAAAATATCTCCCACCACTCAACTTTTTGTTCTATCTGTTGCATTGTTGTACTACAGTGTTGACAAGACAGGGAATTTCCCCCTAGGAATTTTTTTTTCCGATTAAGGGGCGCGAAATATTGAGAGGGTTTTATTTTACAGCAGGCATTTGTTAGGAGGTTTTTTGAAAATATATACTTTTTTGCCAGTATTTCAGTTTTATTTTTTTTAGAAACTAACGGGTCCACCTGCCAACATCTAGAAAGATATCCAGGGCAAGGATTAAGAGGGGAGCGACTTGGATTAACCATAAAGCAGAGTCCTAGTTTTTCAACAACATTTTTTGTAGAAAAATAATGTCGGCCCTTAGTGGAAGCTTCTTGATTTTATAATTGGTTATTCCAGTTACCGACTCAAACATATAAGTACTAAATGATCTATGCAAACCACTGGTTTTTACAAGAGACAGTTTCTCATGAACCCAAAATCAGGTCAAATTTACGTTTTCCCGGTTATTTTTATTTTTTTGTTTTGCGGGGGTTTAGGGAATTTTTCTTCAATTCAGGGAATTTTTAACAAGTTTAGGGGATTTCTAGAAAGCTCCTGCTGACACTGTTGTACTGCTCGGCCAGAAAATAAACAATTGAAGAATGAGTCGCTTGGTTTTACTCCCCTCACAATCCCTGGACATCGAAAAATGCGACGACATGGAAGAGAAACAATTTCTATCTCCTTGGCTTAAAGGTGCTTACAGACCAAATGTTAGTGAAAACAATTGTTATTAACATGACATGTTGATAACAATAATGTTTGTAACAAAATGAGATGATCTAAAAAATATGTTGCCAACATTGTTGGCAACCATGTCGTCAACTTTTTTGTTGCCAACAATTCTTCCGTCTGTTTTATTTGGGTCTAAGTTCTCTAACAATGTTATCCACAATGTTAGTCACAAATGCCGGTTATCGCTCATGGATCGATAACAAAACTCAGTGTTGCCAACAATGTTACTAACAGTGTTGACGGAAAAAATAACAATTGTACAGAAAATGTTGCCAACAATGTTTCCAGTAAGATTTCAGGGGAGGAATTGTTATCAACATTTTTCGCATGCCGTAACAATGTTATTAACAATTCCTCGCCCGATGTTGATAACATTGTTGCCAACAATGTTGCATTCGATGTGAAAGGAAAGTTACTGAAAAATGCTGATAACAATGTTTTCAACAATAAAAAATCCAATAAACATCGTAGACAACAACAACATCATATAGTTGATTTACAAGTCCCCTCATTGCAAGAAGAGTTCCTGAAAACCATCTAAAACAGTTTTCTCGACAAGAAACCTTGATTTTTCAGCATTTCCTCTCACCGATGGCTAGTAAAAACTTAGTTCAACCGTTTGATCCAATCCATCGGAGGACATTTGCCAGAGCGAAGTTTTTCTGTGTTATTCTTGTAACCTGACATTGCGTTCAGGACTTCGATGACGTCGGGGAAAACATATCTGAACGTCCAACCAGTCGCAACGTCAACGTGGTTAAAGTAAGGTAACTTGCATCCGTACGTAGGGCCGCTGAGAGTCTTCATCGTTTGCAACGTGCCCTAAAATGAAAAATTTCTCAATTAATTTCAACAATGAAAAACAGGGTCCATTGAGCGGCTGGTGTTCCAGCTAGGGTTAGGACATTGACATTGATCGAGAGACATTGACATGTATCGGGCTAAAAACATCAATGTTAACATCGGTGAATATTCTTCTATGTTTTTTAGCATAGATTTCTATGCTTCGATTTTTTCTTTGACGTCGATGTTTTATTCCCAATTTTTTTTTAAATTACAGCTTTTTTCTCTCTTTTTTTTTGGTGTATAAATAATTTGTGGAGTTATTAAAGCAGTCAGTAAGCAAATTGTGCGAGTTTTTTATTTATTTATATTTTCTCAGTGAGTACCTGGTGTAAGGCTTTGGCAACACTGGCAACATTGTTCTTGTGTCTGTTCTCTACCGTCCATCGTTTTGTGGACTCTGTCGTCAGTGTTTTTTTGTTCAATAACACAGTGTCTGTAAAGTCGTTCTGTCTATTTTTTCATGTTCCAAAACCCTCAAATCGATCATATCATCTGGCGACAAGGATTGGATGATTTGTGTTTCGTCATAGTTTGCGTCTTATTCGTCGTGTTATAAACATCGCTCACAGCCTACGTCTCTATTTCTCACTATGGCGGAAGGGAAAGTTAAGGAAAGCGATGCGAGCTCGATGTTTCGGCGTTCAAACCATTTTTCGATGCTGTATCTTCAACCCCAGTCCCGAAATAAGACAAGGAACAATGTTGCCAACTCAAATCAAAATCCCTTCTTAACAGATGGTTTGAAAAATCGGTGTTTTTTGTTGATATATCGGTACCATCGATGTGGACTTTCGATGTGTGAAACATTGAACATCGATGTCGACGCTTCGATGTCCCAACTCTACTTTTTAATCTCCTTTTTTCAAGCAGTGTTGATCACTGATAATCAACGCAGGATTGATAATTAATATAATATCAAAATACTCAGACATATGAGCTCACTTCGGGTGAAATGAGCGTGTCGGAATCGCTGTAGTAAATTGCGACGAACGAAGTGATTTTACTGACGTCATACAATGGCGGAAGTTCAGTGCCGTATCTGCGTAAATTCTCTTCTCTGCCATAGTCGTATTGGGCGAATTCCCCTGGAAATAAAGAACGGTTTCAATTTTGGTGACAAGGGTGAGTGTACAATTTTTATTTCTGCTACCAACGAGCTGAGATGAGAAAAAGAGAAAATACTATTTATTGAGTTACGACAACCTCCTAACAGAAGGAAACTATGTTGGTTTTGGATATCGCAGACAGGCGACAAGAAGTCGGCTACCCGATATCCGTCGCAACATAGGAACAACGACCCCTTCAACTGGTCGTATTCTAGAGCAGCGTCTGGAACACGGCCAGTGTTGCGACCTCACTAGCGCTCATGGCGACCGTGATACTGAGCTAACGAACCCCAGAGACAGAAACTGCCTGAGTAGAGGTATTCCTTAGAAATCCTCTGCCAGCTTTATCTGAACGTTTCGCGCGCCTGCTCCTAGAGCGCTCTGCTCACTTTCTGAACAAGTGTCTGTGCGTCCATTTGTTTGTCTTTCAGATTCAGAGTGTCCGTCTACGTTCATCTGTCTACGGTCTGAGTGACAAATATTGCCACATCCTAGTACGTGGCACACGTCCGTAGTTCCATGTTATGAGCCCTTAGTGGGTATCTTCTACAAGCTTTAAAAATCAAAATATTTGAACCCCATACCAAACCGTCACTTTGTCACTATGGAGAGGCTGTTGGTGTTGGTCTCTTGGGTTAGTGTCGGCCCAGTAACGGCAATTTTGTTTGTTGACGTAGCCATCAATGTGAAAGTGAGCCTCGTCAGACATCATGATAATCAGCTTTTCATCTTCCAATAACTCTCACATCCGTTTGCTAAACTGAAGCCTTTGAAGATGGTCTGTTGGGAGAATCTTCTGGACCACCATGGTTTTATAGGGGGGGAATTTCAGTTCTTTGTTAGGAATCCTTTGAAGGCTCCGACAAGACATTCCAAGAGCTTGAGCATGATGTCTTGTTGATCGACGTGGGCTCATAATGACATCGCGTCTCACACGCTCCACGTTCTCAGGCGTTCTTACTGTTCGAGGTCTAGGCGTCCATTTTGGAGCACACGAACCAGTAGTGCGGAAATTATGTACCCAACTCAGTATCGCATCTCCCTTAGGAACACTAGGTGGGATGTTGAAACGCCAGCGAATGGCACGCATCACAGCAACAATTGACTCGTTATTGAGTACAAACTCTTCCACTGAGAAAGCACGATGCTCAACGGACCACGCAGCCATTGCGACTGACTTCCCGTCCCTCCCCCACAGGACGAAGCCCCCCCCCCCCCCCCGAATACCTGCCCCCCTCCCTGTATAGTAATTTTGCTCATATGTGATTGGACATTGTTCAAATTCCTCGGACGTCTCCAGGAATCTTCCAGACGAAGATAACAAGTTCAGGTGAATCATTTCTTTTGCTGATGACATATCGCAGGCCCAAGATTTCCGCACCGCTGATAGCAACATCGCCTCGTACATCCTGAGGATGCTTTCCCTTGAGAAGGTCCTAGAGGCAAAGATGGCTCTTGCACAACGAGCTGACGTCATGGACGACAAAAACATTTCAGCAAAGTGCAAGCAAGTTTTTCAAGTTCTGAAAACTATTCATCGCTAAAGTAGGTACTTACCGCGGTCGTACACTTGCAGGACGTGTTTGGTGCTTCTGACGTTTGTGCCGCCCATAGAGAGAAATACCATTGAACACATGGATTCCTGAAAATAGATAAAATTAACCGAGGTTCATTTTTTATTCAGCAGAATAATTTCGAAATGAATGTACGAGGGATATCCAGAAAGTAAAGTTACAAGTCCCCTGAAGGGCACAGGGAATTTTTTTCGTTATGAGTGGCATACCTGCTTGGAGAGGGGTTCATAATGAACAAAATAAGCCCAACCCCGTGTCAGTCAGTTGAGAAATGGCGTCGCAGGAGCAGTTTCCGTCAACCTCTGAGAGTGCTGTTCCCTCCACCTTCCACGGATGCAAGATTCAATCAGTCATCAAGTTCCTGACTATGCGTCACGAATCTGCTTCCAAATTCCATCGTTAGCTTGTGGGCACTTACGGACCTGAGGTAATGTCACGTCAACATGTTTTCAAGTGGGTTAGGCTTTTTTAAGAAGGTCGCACAGAAACTCACGACGAAGAATCATGGCATCGGTGTTTTGTGAGCCGAAAAGGGTTGTTGGTGGATTTTATGGCCAGAGGGACAACCATCAATGCTGACGCATATTGTGAAACCCTTAGAAAATTGAAGAACAGCATAAAAAACAGGAGGAGAGGATGCTGACTCGTGGTGTGTCTCTAATAGTGACTGGGAACGAGACTTTGGTGTGCACTATACCCCAGAATCAAAAAGGCATTCCAGCCATGGCACCACACCCATTCCCCATCTGCAAAAAAGTTTAAAGTCCAGTTCTCTGAGCGGAAAATCATGGCATTGGTGTTTAGGGACCGAAAAGGGTTGTTGTTGGTGGATTTTATAGCCAGAGGGACAACCATCAATGCTGACGCATACTTTGAAACCCTTAGAAAATTGAAGAACAGCATAAAAAACAGGAGGAGAGGGATGCTGACTCGTGGTGTGTCTCTCCTTCATGACAACGCCCGACCCCACACCGCTTGTGTGACCCAAGCCCAGCTTGCATCCTTTGGATGGGATATTGTGACCCACACACCATACTCTCCAAACCGTGCGCCCTCAGATTTTCATCTTTCCACTAAATCGAAAGAGTTCTTGGGTGGAAAACGTTTTCTAACAACGAGGAGGTGATGGAGACTGTCAAGAATTGGCTTTCAAAGGTGGAGCAAAGCGTATACGACGAGGGTATACAAAAGCTGGTGCCGAGGCTGAAAAATGTATTGATCGGGATGGCGATTGTGTCGAAAAATAAATATTTTGGAACATACCCTGTAAATTAGGTTAAAATATATGGACTTTTCGATTTTCGGCAGCAACTGTAACCTTATTTTCTGAATACCCCTCGAAAGTTGAATATCAAACGTGACACCAAAGTGTGAGACTAGTTATGGTGATGAACCACTACTCACTGGTGTTGAGTGCAACGCTTTTCCAAAAAGTATTCTCGCCCCTAGTATGCTGAGTGAGGACGTAGGTCTGCATAAGTGGTACAGTTCTTTCTTCACGCCTCCAAAATTGACGAACATGTTTTCAATTCCGTTCTTCTCTAAAAGGTTCTGAAAATCAGGTTGGAACACTTCTTTGATCTGCCGTTGTAGCCCGTCTACAAGATTCCCAAAACTTTTAGGTGTTCTACAGTGGTTTGGGACGGCTCCAGAATTTCTTACCTCGTAAACCCAGTGCGAGCGTCACAAGAGCAAAAAAAAAGCAATTAGTCGCAAGATTTAGCTTACCATAAAGTTGATTTGCATCTTGAACCAAAGTTGCATTAGTGACGTCATTGTAGACATTTTCCTGATATTGTCGAGGAGCGGAGCGAAATATATGGCGCCGCGAATTTTTTCATTGTACGATGGCTTCTGCGAGATGAGGATAGCGTGGAAAGAACATCCAAGGCTGATGCAGCTGAATATTAGATCGTTGTGGCCGGTTTTTTCCAGGATGAAATCTACGAAAGCGGCCATATCGTACAGTCCAGACTCGTGGAACCTGATGATTAGTTAATTTTCAAATTTATCTAAATTCAGAGCCAAATTTAAAACGAGGCACTATTGAGGCGAAAAATTATCTCCTTGGTAAACTACATGATGAGTTGATTTTCTTGATTTCAAGTCTTGATTGGTAGAGGGTGAGAAAGTCGAGGAGAGGGCGCTGTCATCGGCTATTACTGAAGATGATTACAAAGTGATAATTCGAGTCCAGATAAAAAAAAAAGCTGCAAATTATTGTACAGTGGTTTATTATTCCTTCGCTTCAATAATGATTTAAGAAGACTATCCATTTCTGATAGTAATTATTCCGAACATCGATCTGGAAACTCGCAAAATTTGTGAATCAGGTTGGAAAACTCAAAAGCTACCAAAGATCTTAATTATTCTAAAAAATAGATGACGTTTGTTCATTTTGCAAGTGACCCGTTACAATAATTAGATTTTTAGCTGGGAAATCCTTCTCGGAAAAGTAATTTATTACGGTTTACTTTCAGTGACTAAATTAAGTAAATGTATGGAACATATTGAATTCGATTTTGTCAGAAAATAAATATCCCACCATCATCCACTTCATGCTCACCTATGCAATTCATACTTGAATTACGCACCAGTGGTGAGAGCCCAACCAACAGCTGACCAGTGTCGAGACAGTGGAAACTCAATCGTTGGGACTACTTTCCTAACCACAGAAGCAACACTGATCAACTACGCAAGCCTATGGACTTTGATGTCTGTTGAACCTTTTTCTTTGTTAATGAACAGCAGCGTTGCCCCCTCCCTTTTTGGGGGAAAACTCCCTCAAAACGAAGACAAATAATTGCCCCCCTTTTCCCTAATTCCTCCCCGATTTTCATGTTTGCTTTCTTTTTCCTTTTTTTAATGTGAAATATAGAAAAAAATGAAAATTTGGAAACTGAGTGATTTTTTTTCATAGTTGCATGCTGACAAGTTGAGCAATGATTTATATATTTATATAAGGCCCCATGCTATATGAGGGCCCCAACTTCTCTTGATAGTCACGTTTTCATACAAACGTGTAACCTGCTTTGACTATAGATACAGAAAGATGGCGTTTACGTGTTTTACCATGTAGGCATAATTGAAACTGCGAGGGTAATTTTTTCCTTTCTGAAATTTAATTTTACGGGTTTTATGGCGATTCTGATTTTATTCAAATTTTTATACCTTATGTATTTCAATTTATTTCTTCATAATTTATTATACTGCGCGCTTCCCTCTCTTTAAAGCAATTTTTGTTGATATCTGCAAGTTTTTGCATGCATTCCAAATAAGACAAAATTGCTCAATCGGCATTTGCCCAAAAGATAAATGTTATATAAATGTCTCTGTTTATTTCTCCCCTTTTTTGTTTGAAATAGACCAATTTCCCCCTTTTTCTGATCAAGGTTTCCCCCAAATCACCGCTTGAGACCTGGCAACACTGATGAACAGCCTGTGTAACGTTCCGCCTGCTGACTCACTGATTCTCTCTTTTTCTTTCTGTGTGCTGATTGGTGCTGATATAGTTTTGCGCTGCATTTCACGTGTGTGAGTTTAGAATCTGATTTTATTCCTATAGTAACCTTTTCGAGAATAAAATTCTAGGTATATTTGTTTATACGTCTGGAGTTTATTGAAAAGGTAATTATCTGAATCTTTATGTTTAAAGATAAATGTCTATGATTTACGGCTTAGTTATTTGCAGCATTTAAAAGGGACAAATTGCCGTTTTTATTCACGCTAAATTGCCAAGTTGAAAATGAACCTTATGTGTAACGGAACGCAAGCCGAAAAAGGGGACGAAATAGGAATATAATATCCTTGTTTTAATTTTCTCGCCCGTCGGTAGATCTTGTTAGGTGTTTTTGTTGAATGACGCAATTTTAGTCTCTGTGGCAACACTGCCTACTTACGCTCTGTGGATGTTCGACCTACCACCCTTTGCCATCCCCGCTTGTTGCGTTTTGAAAATATCCGCGGTAACGTCGATCTGATCATGATCAGTTTTATAAAGTTAATAAAATAAATAGAATTTACCTACTCTGCTGACATGTGCTTTATTTTATGAGTTTTCAGACTGTCTTGAGTGTAGCAATCTGCCGGGTAATATTCCCCGATGAGGCTTTCAAAGGTGAAGGCGCTCGGGAAAATAATCTACCTAAATTGAGATGAAGTTTTCTCTAATATGGTTATTTAGCGTAGCACTTACGTGAAATCCCAATATTTCATGTCCTCAGTGGTCAAGTTGACATGGCGCCTAGATCGAATCGTTCCTCTTTGGTCTCCCAGCCAAACGTCATATCCCAGTCCAGCCCATACAGCAGCTGAAATAGATAGCTTCTACAATTCCACATTGTTGAATTTGCAAAGATTTATTAATCCGAATGTGACCTTCAATAGCAAGTTTCAGTGCATTTCGTGTTTTTGAAAACTTGAACCTTGGAGTTTATACAGATATACTTTATGTAAAAAGTTTCCAATATGACACTCAAATAAATCAATATAATGTAATAAATAAAATAAATGTAATGTAAAAATGAAAAATAAATAAACGTAATGAATAAAAAGGGGGGATCCTCATATAAAGGTACACCCTCCTAGTACTCCGGGATTTAGTATTTTCGGTAATCTTATTTGTTTATTATGTATATTGCACTATGACTAATATATTCGAATATATTATCCATGGATCGCTGTAAGCAATCCTGACAGATCAAAATATGATTTTCACTATTACTCTCTAGTAATAAGAGATTTTCTAGATTTATATTTTGGCATTAATTTATGCGGTCTAACCTAAACTTAGTTGAATATCCTTTTTATTCACAACTCGTGTAAATACTCCACAAGGTCACTTTGCAGCAGTGTTGCCAGGTCTCCACATTTTGGGTGAAAACTCCCCCAAATTACTCTTTCCCCTTTTCCCCCTAATCCTCCCTCAATCTCCTTTTTTGCTCCCCTTTTTTATGCGTCTGTTCTCTTACCAATATTCGTATCTTGCCTTTCCTGGACGAGCCATGCTTCCGAATGCATAAGATAGCCGTTGAGGAGCAGCAGCGGATATCCTCTATTCTCATTTTCAAGCATCGGGTTGACGATGCGGTTCAAATTCAAAATGTAGCCGTCTTCTGTCGTTACGCTGTAGTTTTCGTAACCGTAGCCCGCATTTTCGATGAGTCGTCTCTACGGAACAATTTCCTATTGTTGGAATTGTTTTGGAATACCATTTTTACATCAACAGCCATGCATTTCGTTGTTAATATTGTAATACGTATACCTACTTCAATTCACGCCACGAAACGTGAATTGTTTCGAGACAATTTAATTTTCTGATTTTTTGAACGAGCCAAATATAACATTATTTTTTCAACATTCACTTGAAATAAATTGACTGAGCTTACTATGAATGTTTATAAGTTGAAAGAATTCTATCAGCCGAGTTTTGCCATTTTAACAAAATTCAGCTAATTAAATCTCTGATGGCAACAACTGGTAAGTTTTTGTGGCTACTTCGGAAGTTTTCGTGCCTACACTGGTCAAAAAACAAAGGTTCGATTTGTTTGTTTTAAAAATCAAATGTGCGTATTGTTTGAAGAAATTTAATTTGATCAGCTTCAGAAAGATTTCACAACTGCAACATTGGTATAAAAAATAAATAATGCCATCGTGGTTAGCATAAAACAGCATTTTTCGGTTAAATTGAACACTACTGATGCGCTTACTCTAACACATCAGTTAGAAAAAAAATTACCATTTATTGAACCTATTTGTCCTATTAACGGTGTGTCATTCGTGAAAATTATCCGAGATATTTTACGCTTGGTTGTCGTCGCATCTATTGTACAATACTGTACCTCCATGCTAACAACACTGATATGTACATAGGTCGCCCTGAGGATGCCCGAATGGGCGAAAGTGCTCGGCCAGCCATTAAAAACCTGGAGAATAAGTCGCCTAGTTTTTCTCCCCCTCACAACCCCTCTACGAGATATTTTAGTTTATTCAGTCGCCACATTTGTCACTCAACACCCCAGCACGAAAAAATACGAAAATAATTACTAACGATAATAATGCTTTGAAAAAGGGAGATCAACCCTCAGCATTTAAAGTTGTCAATTTATCGGGATGGAGGTCATTCAAAGCCAGATTACTCCTTCGCCGAGCTTTCGGAACAATTTATTTCCTTCACCAGGGCTTGGAGATCATCATGGTGTCAACATTAATTATAAGAACATCAAAATTTGGCAACTGTGTCAAAAAACTATGAAACGAAAACAAGCAGATATAGTCAAAACACAACAGCAAAGCAAAACGCAGCAAACAAAACAAGTGTAATCAGCGACTTTTGGTTCGCTGACCTGAAGAATGGGATCGTTAACTCTGCCTTCTGAGGGGCTTAGAAAAATGCAAAATGAAAAACTGGCTTTATTAATATTTGAAATGAATTTAAATTATGTGCGCCAATGAGGGAGGACCCGAGTCCCACATTTTCTGTAACACTGTTATTTTTTTCGTCAACATTGTTAGTAACATTGTTGGCGACACTGAGTTTTGTTATCGAGCCATGAGCGATAACAAACCGGCATTTGCGACTAACATTGTGGATAACATTGTTAGAGAACTAGGCCCAAATAAAACAGACGGAAGAATGTTGGCAACAAAAAAGTTGACGACATTGTTGCCAACAATGTTGGTAACATATTTTCTAGTTCATCTCATTTTGTTACAAACATTATCGTTATCAACATGTTATGTTAATAACAATTGTTTTCACTAACATTTGGTCTGTAAGCACCTTTATCGCTCATGATCGATAACAAAACTCAGTGTCGCCAACAATGTTACTAACAGTGTTGACAGAAAAAATAACAATGTTACAGAAAATGTTGCCAACAATGTTCCCAGTAACATTTTGGGGGAGGAATTGTTATCAATATTTTTCAAGTGCGGTAACAATGTTATTAACAATTCCTCGCCCTATGTTGATAACATTGTTGCCAACAATGTTGCATTCGGTGTGAAAGGAAAGTTACTGAAAAATGCTAATAACAATGTTTTCCACAATGTTATCGTCCGGTCTGTAAAGGCCTTAATGCTGTCCCTAAACAATGAATTCAATCCAATCATCTTACTACGGCGCTTTTTCCGAAAATCTTGGTGTACTTTGTTTTCTCATTGCTTCCCTTGGTTGGATTTTCCAGCAGCCGTTGACACAGCGCTAATGGTAAAATAAAGAGAACGGATAAACACGCGACTGAAAACCGTCTTGAACTGTACATGGTAATAGACACAGCACTGGGCCGCCCGATGTATTCCCATCTTATATACCTAGTCGTTATGTCTGGTATATGAAAAAACGCACAATAGCTTTGCCTCGAATCCTCGATTATAAATTTCTCGGTGCGTATTGTTTTTCTGAACTCGCTTCGTTAAGTCAATTTTAAGCGAGACAAATTGCATCTATTCGCATCGAATCAACCTTGATTTGCAGGCTGTCGTTTGTTCTGCTACGTCGATATTTTTGCTCTACGCTTGAAGAAGGATCCGACTCGGAGAAACCTAGAATCCGAAGTGAATCGGCGCAATAAATTTTTCAACCTTAACACCAAGTCGAGGGGATCCCACAGATTTTTTCAACGGCCCTATCCAAGGCCAGTATTAATCAAATTGCTTCAGATGCTCAGGCCCGGATTACCCATAAGGCGAACCTAGGTCATGGCCTAGGGCGCAAGCTTGCGGGGGGGGGGGAGCAAGGGATGGCAAAAAAATGTATATTATTTTTATTTTCCTAGACGAGCGTCAGTAGCGAGCTTCTGGCGCTGCCTGGAAAGATAAGTGGAGTGTAGGTGGGGGGTGCCCGAAGTGAGCGAAATCCTATCCCTCAAGTACAGTAGGGATAAAAATGTTGTCATGCTTGTGTGTGAGAGTGTAAGAAATCGATCATTTTGTTCATTGCTAAGCGTCTTCGCCTGTAGTGCAAAAGTTCCTGGCTCAATTTAACAACTTTTTTTTTTTTTAAATAAAATTATTACTCAGAGGCGAGAAAGAGCTATCAAAAGCCTACAATTTGGTGTATTTAATTATATTTTTATGTTATGTGGTATTATTAACGTTTGAAGAAAATTCAAAACACGTTTTTTGACACAAAGTGGAATATATCTCGAGAGCTATCATATACGCTAGCCATTTTCTTATTTTTAATCGATTCTACGTTAAATTTCCTTCATTTTCTTCCACAGCACCTAATCGTTCCCATTACGGGAACGTGACGAAAAAAAATTCTCAAGTTGAAACTTCAAAAGTATGAAAATCGAAAAAATTCGAAACATATTAATAATCGTTCGATTTTGTTTGTTTTCACTTTAAATTCGAATTCTACGTCTAATTTCCTGTAGGAATCATTAATTAATCAAATTTGAACAGTACTGTAAGTATTTGCAACGGAATTTCAAAGTTGAAAAACGTAGGAGCGGCGTAGTATTAAACTGGAAAAACTAATAGTTGTCGTCAAATTTCCGCCTTTTTGACGTCATATTCGGATTCAGCGTTAAATTTCCTATAAGAATAGCTTTCAAAATCGCTTTAAAACGAAAATTTAATTTTTCATGCCAGCGGAGCTCGGAATTTCGGCCGGCGAAAAAGTCGATTTACGGAAAATAATTTCTCTGGCTCTGTTTAAATTTTTTTCACCAAATTTTTTGCTACGTACGTGTGTAAGCCGTTCGAATGAAGACTCCTGCATAATAAAACAATTGATTCTCATGAATTTCGACCCCTAAAAGCACTGTTAAAGGTCAATTTTTGAGCTTTCAAAAACCGATTTTTTTGGACCACTTGCAGATTTTTCCGAGAAATAAAAAAAATCCCAAAAATACATCTAGGTAAGACACAACTTTCCTGAAAATTTCAGATTTTTATCTGTATTGAGAGACGAGTAAAAAATCGTTAACTGATCGGTTGAAAAAAATCGCAGGGGTACCCCTTGGATTTTTCGCGAGAAATTTTTTGGAATGGATTTCGCTCAAATTCAGCATAATGATAGTTGATGATGTGTACATCAATAATATATGGTTCATTCTTTGTTTCTTTCGCACTAAATAGATGAAAATAACGTTTAAAGTTGAAAAAAGTGATTTTTTCGTGTATAGTCCACTATTATTGTAGAATAACGCAAAAACAGTTGAAAAATGGATAGGTACATTACATTGGGAAAATGTGGACAATTAAATTACCTATCTTTTGGTATATTCAAACGTCTGAATTGACGACTTTTTGTTTGAGTTATCCACTGTGCAAGTTACAAATCTTGGAAAACTTGTAGTTGTTAAGTCTAATTCTGCTACAACTTTGCTCCATTTGAAAAACCCAATACTTTATGAGGCAAAGTACATTCAAACACCACCGACTACATACCAAATTATAGCAACTACTACTAAGTACTACCTACTATAAAAATACCTATTAGATACCTAAAAATACCTAATAGATTCCCACTCTCCATACACAAATAATTAACTACTAGGTACTATCTACCTATACCTATACTATTTATACCATATTTATATGTACGATCATTTGCAGCAGTTGTTACTTCCATTTTTACGTAGTAAATATAGGAAGTAACAATCATAAATATGCTATTTTATGAGCATGTTTTCCCAGAAATTGTGCAAAATTAGCCGTTTCCGGATTTTGGATAACACGCAGTACTTCCGAGGTATAGGCGTTCAAAGTTTTTTCCATTTTGATTTTTACAGGCTGCAACAGTCAATATTTTACTACGATTGAGGTCATAAAATATTTGGGTCAGCGATTGAATGATGCCCGGTTTTTATCAAGTGGGTCACATACAGTACGTCCGCGTTATCGGCTATATTTTGATTTTCACAGACCGCAAAATTGAATTTATTTGAACGCTGGGGGACTTTATATGTTTCTATATGACAGCCAAATATCTCTTCATTTTTTGTTATTGGGGTCACACACCGTACTTCCTCATAGTTCGCATTTTCAGTTATTTTTTAACCGACTTCAAACAAGGAGGAGGTTACTATGGTCGTCTAGCGGGATTTTTTTTTTTTTTTTTTTTTTTTTATTCTAGTGCTTTCGTAATTGTCAGGTCTCTTTGCTTTAAATATGACCAACTTTGACCACGTTCACAAATTTTGTTATGTATAGTTTTTATCACACACAGTACTTCCACCGAATTCCGTTTTTCGCTCTTGAGATTTTGAAAGGCCGCAAATATCAATATAATTATATTTCCATGAAAAATGAATTAAAATTAGCCATTTCCAGACTTGGATAACACACAGTACTTCCGAGATATAATCGTTCGAGTGTTTTCTGTGTGTCTATTTTATAGGCTATAACAGTCAATAAACGTTTGTAGTCTGAAAATGTTTAATATGGCGAGTGGATGATGGTTGATTTTTAGTCGATTGGGTCACACACCGTACTTCCTCGAGTTAGCACTTTCAGTTATTTTATTTGTGCACTTTTGTATATTTCGGTCTACTCTCTTTAAAAATTACTACATTTCACAAAACTTGTATGTATCGGTCGGATCACACACTGTACTCCTGCCTTATGCGGTTTATTGAGTATTTCAGTTGTTAAAGGCCATGAAAAAAATCTGTGCACACCAGTGGTTTATTTCAAATTACCAAGCTTGTGAAAATGACTGTCTTAAATAATTTAAGGGCCCGTTTATCATTGCTAGATTAAACAGAGATTAACGAGATGAACGCTCTAAAATTTATTAAGACAGAGTAGGAGAGCCAAGCTAGAAAATAGCGATCTGCGACAGGAATATCTTGCGTACTGAGATGGAATTACGATGAATCGCGATTTCGATTCTTCACCTGACTGAAAGCTTCTTGTCTTTTCCTTCGATCCTTTCGAAATTTCGACCACGATTTCTACTGAGGTGAATATTTCCTACAGAAAACGGAACTTTCATTTTTGTTTATTTACAAGTCACAGCTCAACGAGAAACCGCTTCTTGGCGATCGAATGCAGTTTTCCAAAAAAGTGTAAACAATTATTGGAGAGCTCATCAGTTCAGGCGTTTGATCCAATCCATCGACGGACATTTGCCCGAGCGAAGCTTTTCCGTGTTATTTTTGTAACCTGACATGGCATTCAGAACTTCGATGACGTCGGGGAAAACATATCGGAACGTCCATCCGGTTGCGACGTCGATGTGGTTGAAATAAGGCAACTTGCATCCGTACGAAGAGCCTCCGAGGGATTTCATTGTTTTCAAAACGCCCTACAATAAAAAGAAATACCATTAGATAAACATGGGATATAGCCTTACCACAGGCACTTACCATAGGCTGTGGTAACCTATGGTTCCACATCGCCCTGAGGATGCCCGAAGGGGCGGAAGTACTCGGCCAGAAAATAAAAAATCGGAGAATATATTGTAATGGGGAGCCAGGAAGGGAAAATGCAGTCGAAAGCGGGCCAGCCTGCGCGACGAGATCCCCACTCCCAGTGGTGGGAGGCAAGACCAAGCAGAAGCGCCGCCCTGCGAGGAGGAGCAGGGGAGGGAGCCCGTAAAAAGGCTCCCCCTTCCACGGCCGCGCCAGTCGTGTCTGCAGAGTGATCAGACGAAGTCGGTGCGCGAAAACTGACGGTGGTGAAACGAAGTGGACCAGTGGAGCAAGTCGGATCAGGGGATCAAGGTGAACCAGTGGAACTGAGTAGGAATGTCACCTGGTTCTTCTCCCCCTCACCAACCCAGTACAACAAAACGGGAAGTGTTATGAAAAGAAGAACGGGAGGAAATCGAACTTTACTCGAATCGAAATCGAAATCGAATGTTGACAGAGTCAGGGTCGCTGCCCTCCAGAGCCCCAACCGTTCTGTCCGACTTTGTGCGTCCAATCTTACTTTGTCTCAGACAACTGTGCGTCGAATTTTGAAGGAGGACCTCAAATTCCATCCATACAAGTTGGTGATAACCCAGCAATTGTTAGAAGGGGACTACGACCAGCGTAAGTTGTTTTGTGAGCAAATGCAATCGGTGTTCAACGACAACGACAACATCACTCTTTTCACGAGTGATGAAGCGCATTTCCACCTGAATGGATTCGTCAACAGGCAAAATTTCAGATACTGGGGGGCAGAAAATCCAAGAGAACTTCATGAAAAGCCTCTGCACAGCCCTCGTGTTACAGTGTGGTGTGCCGTCGGGAAGAATACAGTCATTGGACCTTATTTCTTTGAGGAAAACGGTGTGACAGTCACAGTGAACTCCGATCGTTATCTCACCATGTTGAATGAGTCCTAAAATCCCTCAACTCCAACGAAAACGTATCCCATTGAGAAATGTTTGGTTTCAGCAGGATGGAACGACTTGCCATACGTCAAATGCCACAATGACCTTCCTCCGCCAAAAATTTCCTGGTCGCCTCATCTCTCGACGCGGTGATGTCTCCCCCCCCCGGTCCCCGGATCTGTCCCCTTGCGACTTTTTTTTGTGGGGAGAGAGTCTACAGAGAAAAGCCGAGGACCCTGCACGAGTTGAAGGAGGCCATCAAAGAAGAAATCCGACGGATCCCTCGGGCCATGTTGGGCAGTGTGGCTACGAACTTCATCTCGAGACTCGATTCATGCATTACTGCTGATGGCCGCCATATGCTCGACGTGAACTTCAGAACGTGACTTTATCATTAAAAATCCACCTTCTTGGGAATATTTTAAGACCAGAAATAAAAATATATCTGCTCAAATGACCCTGTAGTAGAATTCAGGCCATTAGGAACGAAAATAAAAAATAGGCGTCTTCCCCATTGTGGCTACCTTTCCCGGCACCCCATGGCGATTGAGAACTCGCTTTTTTCCAGTACTTACCTCAGGTGAGGCGAACACGTCAGAATCGCTGTAGTATATGGCGACGAACGAAGTGATTTTGCTCATGTCGTACAAGGGTGGAAGTTCAGTTCCGTATCGCCGTTTGTTCTCTTCTCTACCATAATTGTATTGTGCAAAGTCGCCTGGAAATATAGAAATAGACTGAAGCAGCTTGAATTGGTTCGGAAGCCATATTATCCTGTAGAAATGTCTCTCAATAATATATCCTCTTGTTAATATATGTTAAATACATGAGTACCTTCAAACTTACCGCTGTCGTAGACTTGTAAGACATGTTTGGTGCTTTTGACATTCGTGCCCCCGCTTGCGAGCATACCCATATAGCATGCAGAACCCTGAAATACGATCAGTCAGACTCACTTTTCACTAGTTGAAGTTGATGCAAAGCTCAAACCCAAAATATCCATCCCTGAATTCTTCTATTCCCATCACCTAAAGCCTGACGAGGGTTGAATAATGTTTCATCGACTGCACTACGTGAGAATAACTGGGGAAGTATGCACAGGTTTTCTTGGGATCATCAGAGATCCACCTTCCTTCTTAAATCCAACGTTGAAGAATGTTCCCCCTTGCACGGACTTCGTTGGAAAGGTGTCCCCCTTGCAAGGACAATTAGGTCAGGCCATTCCAATTTAATTCGCTAGAATATTTTATTTATTCGTTCTAATTGTAAGGAGCTCCATAGGAACGATAGGGCCCTTAACTAGACTGCCCCAGCCCGAGACCTTTAATTTATTAATTTCGTCGTCAGAGAAGAAAACTGGAAAACTATTTACAGTCTCTTTTCTATTATTTATAAATATTTATCTATATTCTTTTAAATACAGTCCATTTAATTCGAAGCCATTTTCCATTTTTCGTCTCTTACCTAGAACCACTAATTGAGGAAATAATTGGTGTCTCCCTTATCACCCTTTTCCCAAACAATCTATCTATCTAGAATTTCCATGATGAAGTGCTGCGACATCAGCAAACTCATGCGATTGGACCTCTCTCCCATAAACCTTGGTGTTTGTGGGGAATCCACTTCTTCCACACAAAAATCTTATAATTCAAGAGGGGATGTAAATATAAACGCAAGGAAGAACGACTTGCCAGCTCTTGTGGAAGCAAGTTGTAAGTGTCTGAATTCGTGGACCAGCTTCAACGCCCAAGATCAACTAACCAGTCCTCAAGCCTTCGCCAAAGAGTCCTGCTAGTGTCAACTAGTCGACCTTTTGAGGAAAAGGCCGGTGTCGGATTGCCTCTTCATAAACGGATTTTTCCCCTGTTGCTCTCTTGTTTGCAATTATCAATAGCAAACAACGTCTCCTTATTTTCGACAACATTTCAGACCATAAAAGTACTTCGAAATCAAGTATCTCAAAAACCTACTCACTGGTGGCATGTGAAGTGCTCTTCCGTAGAGGACTCTTGACACTAATATGCTTATCCCAGGCGATGGTCTGCATAAATGGAACAACTCTTTCCTCACTTTTCCAAAATTTGGGAACATATCGTCGATGCCGCTTTTCTCCAAAAGATCCTGCAAATTGTCCTAGCATATTAGCGGTCAATTGAAAAATTCTTCCCACCATAGTTCACTGGGATGGGGGAATTGGGGGGATTGTGACTGCAAATTAACTTACGACAGTACTGATCTGCGCTCTGAACCATAGTTGCATGAGAGACGTCATTGTTGATACTTTTCTGATGTTGTTGACCAATGGGACGAAATAGATGGCGCCGCGGATCTTTTCATTGTACCATGGCCTTTCTGATACGAGGACGGCGTGAAAAGAGCAGCCAAGGCTCATACAGCTGAAAATCAGATCTTTGTAGCCGGTCTTTTGTAGGACGAAGTCGATGAATGCAGACGTATCGTACAAACCGGCCTCGTGGAATCTGAGAATTTAGGATTTAGGACGACCTTTGATAATCATTTTTATTTATGAAATTGTGTGCTCAATAAACGGCTGCAAAATTGTGGGAAATGCAGCTTGACAATAAATGAAAGAAAATAAATTAACCTTGGCTCTACTGGAAAAAATGTGTTGATGTTGGAGAGGGAAGTGGTGAAGAAATCAATGTCGAGGTGGTCCGAAAAGAATAAATTAAATTGAAGGGGAAGCTCATTGGACGGTGGAAAAAATAAATGGTGGGGAAAAACTAATGTGGAGAAGGGTTCCGAAAATAACAGTGAAGTATTGACAGATCTGCAAGCCAACAGACCAGAGCAGCTAGGGAGCAAGTCAAAATCTGTGCTACAGGGAGATGTTCAACCATGATGGCCTCTTTTGCAGGGACGCCAGACATCAAGCCGTTTGTCATTACCACCTCATCCTAGGGAATATGGAGCTTGAAGGTGACCTGCTTGATCTTGTTGACATGGGTTGCGTAAAATAGGGACCAGACCGCTGTATGTTTAAGGATGGGGCGACAAGTGCTGGGAGCTCCAGGGTATTCCTCTTCAGGATGCCCAGAGCTATTATTTGGTGATCCAATTGATGTTGCCAGCAGTCAAGATGCGATACCGAGTCAACAAAGATGACATACCGTGGTCAACTGTTGAAGTAGTTCTAGCGAGTATCCTCCAATACTATAATAACAATTGTTTGGGCTAGAGGGGCGGTGGAATGGGTTTGTCGTCCAGATAATTCTGGCCACACCAATCGGAGCAATCATCTACAGAATGGATCCTGAAAACTAAGGGCCCATTTGTTAATACTTTTACTCTGCACTTCGCCACTCTTCATGATGACGATGAGTAATTTCTGCTCTTCTCTCTACTCAGCTATTCTACTTGGAAAAAGTCTACTCGTTGCAATCAAATGGCCATGGATGACATAGAAACTGTTCATCCGAGTCTGCATTCTCCTCGACAGACCTTGGTCCAGCATCGACTTGGAAACTTCTGTATCACATATCAGTACAAACGAACAACTGCATTAGCTCTAAAGATGGTCTACTGATGGTCCCAGGGTTGCAATAATCTTTCAATACCCGATGGTATGGAAGCAAAAGTAACCTCAATAGCTTTTGCCCTTCATTCGCTTTAGACGGATTCATAACCGAATCATCTGCTGGTTCAGCGTGCAGACGATGTCAATACATCTATATCAATACAACGGTTTTATATTTGCTTGCAGCTTACGTGAAATCCCAATATTTCTTGTCGTTAGTCGTCAGGTTGACGTGCTCTTTGGACCTCATTGTTCCTCTCTGGTCACCCAGCCAAACGTCATAGCCGAGCCCGGCCCATACAGCAGCTGAAATTAAAACTGCCTTTACAATTCTACGCAAGAATAATGTGAAATATTGACGAGCCTTGTACTGAACAGAGCCCAATGGGGAATTCGCATCGGACTTTTTATTCTATTTTTGAAAATAAATATGAGCCGCAAGGAAAACAGAATCATGGCTCAAAGCTGTGGAATATCGTTCATGAAAATTACAGATTCTCATGAAGCGGTCGTGTTCGAAAAGCGTCTAGAACCAAAAAGAACTACCACGTTATCTACGTCAGAAGTTTTCTAGGCCTGTGGATAGAGCACAGATGCGGTTTGGAGGGAGGAAGGTAGACAAGCTGTGAGGTGAAATTGGGCTTGTGACGTCAGCATCCTCAGTACTTCTGCTTTTCAATTGCTCTTATTTTCTTTCAAAGATTCCTCCTTCAATTTTGTTGGCAGGATTTCGATGTCACTTGAAAATAGTCTCTTGAGGGATTTATATTAATTATGGATGATCGCATTCGAAATGAAAAAATTTATGCAAATTCCCTATTATGTTGCCACGAATTTAATTTTGAAAGCTATTTGTTCGACATATTCAGCAAAAAATTACTTTTGGTCTAGCAATGGATCAAAGAAATATCCAGATTGCTACCTCAGTTCAAAGGAGGTTTAAGAGACGAAAAATTGATATTTTTCAGTGTCTCAATTTTCCCAATTTAAATAGATTTTGAACGTTAAGTCTTCAAGAGATTATGACGGACTTTATATGATTAATAGTTTTTTATCAGTAGCAATTTATGAGAGACATTATTCTAAAATTTGAGAAATAATGAAAGATAGGTACATAGAGGTATAAAAAACGTTCTACACTCACCAGAAAATTCGTCGGATACTTCTGCAGTTGGTTTGCTCTCATATAATAAACCATTCTAATCGCCCTAGAAATTTTATTAAATCCTTTCTCCTCTCGAAGTTTTAATTTATTTGTTTCAAGTCATGTAATCAGGTAGATTCCGACAATCCAATGAAGAAATTCTGCCCATCCGCCATAAAGGAAAATAAGTCTATAGCTTCATAATTGAAATTTTCACTAAAAACCATTGTTGGCCCGAGAACGACACAATTTTATAGCCGAATCGATCGCTCAATTTTAAGAGCATTTCGAGGGGTGGAAAACTCGTATTTTCAATGGTTTTTGAAAAAAATGTGTGTTCGATGTCAACTTCTGCAAATTTTTTACGTGGAGTCGAATAAAACCATGAAAGGGTTGATACCTAAAATGTCTCTAGAGCTACTCCTTATACTTCAAAAAATTATAAAAAGCAGAATAAAAAGTTTATAATAGATTCAACTTGAAAAAATTATTACATGTAAAAAAATATAAACTTTTTAATATACAAAATTTTTTAATATATTAAATTCTTAATTAACAAAATCATTTAATACATAAAATTTGTCACTTGTGCGTTATAAAGTCGTTTTGGTTTTTTATGCGCTTTAAAAAACTGTTTTAAGTTTTTTAAGTTATAAAAGCTGTTTCAAAAAGCAGCTTTAAAATACAAGAAAAAAATGAATGCAGTTATTTTTTATTATTAGGTATACATTAAAAAGTTTTGTAAACTAAAATTTTTTAATCTTTATATAATATTTTAAATTATAAAATTTTTATAATATACTATTGAAAATTTTAATTTTTATGCTTTAAAAAAATTATACATAGGTATATTAATTTTTTTACATATTATAATTTTTGTTGAACTCCATACGTTATAAATAGTCTATTATGTATATGTTGTTGTTTATCAATGCGCTGTTCTCCATAAAAACAAGCGACACTAATCAAACTCCGATGGCTCTTGTACAAATTGCGATCCTTGAAAACTTACCAATATTCGTATCTTGCCTTTCCTGTACGAGCCATGCTTCCGAATGCATAAGATAGCCGTTTAAAAGCAAAAGCGGGTATCCTCTGTTCTCATTTTTAAGAATCGGGTTGACCATGCGGTTCAAATTCAAAATGTAGCCATCTTCCGTGGTGATGGTGTAGTTTTCGTAACCGTAGCCCGCATTTTCGATGAGTCGTCTCTGCAATACAATTTCATCTTTGGAAGAACTTGGTGCGAAACAAAATTCCCCTCTTCTGGGAATTTTCAATTTTCAACCTGGCTCGATGTAACGCAGGAAAAAATGTTCGAACTAAAAATTGTCCAAATGATAAGCCGATGAAAAATTGTCAGGCTTTTCGCTTATTTTGAGTTTTTAGTTTCAAAAATTTTAGTAGAAAAACGTTCGTCGTGCACATTGGCTTTACGGGTGAATTTCAGAGGAGACTGAAAATTATTATAACGAACAGAGGAAGATTTTTACATGGTCTCATAAATTCTCCGGTAATTCAAATTCTAATTTGCTCAAAAATTCCTCAAAAAACTCGAGAAACGTTAAAGATAGCCACGCGGGGTGAAAATACAATGTATTTTTTATACGATGTATATTTTTATACAGTGTGTTTTTTTTTTTTTTCATATTGAAGTCCATGTCATGGAATTCAATATCCAAAACGCCCCATTAGTCTGGTATTTACAGTTGATCGATTTTTGGGCCAGGTCAGGGTCAAATTTTACCGAGAGCGATCTTTCTGCAAAAAATCTGATTTTTATCTCGAAATTTACAGTAGTTATGAAGCGAAATGGCATTGATGTGTAAATATATTTTTTTAATTTTTTCCCCCCAGAATTCGATGTTCTGATGCATTTCTGATTTTTTGTTTTCGTGACGTCTCGACTTTTTCCGAACGAGCCAAATTCGGTGAAAATCCAGAATTATCTCTCAAAATTAGAATATAAATCATCTATCTATATCTACTCATATTGCTGTCGATAATTTGATAGAAATTAGATACTAACCGCCTCCTCTTTTGAAGCACTCAGCAGCTTCAAGGTGGAAAAATATTGCTAGTGAAAGGCATCGGTCAAAGCGTATACAAATCTCCTATATTTTCCTTAGATACCGAACATAGTACTCACGTCACGTGTTTGACAATTTTCTAACCCAATCAAAATTTAATGTTTCACGTTTCAAAGCAAGTAGAATCCGAATATCCAATAAATATTTTTCTCTGACGAAAATATAGAAGCTAAATTCTTAAATGTACACCGAAAATCAATCTTCGCCGAGCAATGGCTCAATTCTTTAAACAAATTGCTGCCTCAGTTTTAAAGGTATTTTGAGGGGAGAAAATGAGTACTTTCGGAAAGAGCTGTATTTTTATCAGTTTTTATAGATTTTCGATCGCGGGGTCGATAGATTAATTGGTTCTCGAATTATCGCAGCTTTCGTGGGGAATTTTCGAGATTTTCTGAAATTCGGCATAACTCGAGAATTTTTGGAGCCATAAGGATCGTTATATACTCGATGGTATGCTCATAAAACACTCATAATCAGTGTTGCCAGGTCTCAAGCGGAGATTTGGGGGAAACCTCGATCAGAAAAAGGGGAAAATTGGTCTTTTCTAAACAAAAAAGGGGAGATATACACAGAGCCATTAATATAAAATTATCAATTGGGCAAATGCCGGTCAAGCAAATTAATGAAATGTATGCGAAAGCTTGCAGATTTAACAAGAAATTGTTTTAAAGAGAGGGAAGAGCACGGTATAATCAATTATGAAGAAATAAATTGAAATACAGAAGGTATAAAAATTTGAATAAAATCAGTATCAACATAAAATCTGAATAATTAAATTTCAGAAAAAATTTTTTCTTGCAGTTTCAATTATGCCTTTATGGTAAAACACGTAGACGCCATCTTTGTGTGTCTATAGGCAAAGCAGGTTACATGTTTGTATGAAAACTTGACTATCAAGAGAAGTTGAGGCCCTCATATAGCATAAAAATATAAAATCATTGCTCAACTTGTCAGCATGTTAACTATAAAAAAATCACTTGGTTCCCAAATTTTCATTTTTTCTACATTTCACATTAAAAAAAGGGAAAATAAAGCAAACACGAAAATGGGGGAGGATTTAGAGAAAAGTTATTTTGTCTTTGTTTTGAAGGAGTTTCCCCCCAAAAAAACAGGGAACTTGGCAACACTGCTCTTAATCTGAACTGTTACCGCCTGCTAACGTAACCAACTGCTCTTTACGTTTACAAATTTTCTGCATTGCAATTTTCTGCATCCTCTTAAATCTTAATTGAAGCAAAGGAAAACACAGAGGGCAATAATTTTTTCCTGCGTTTTTAAAGAAGAGAGTAGACAATTTTATTTTCACTCTATTGTATCTACCTCCGATAAATCCTCAAACTCTCGTACAAATCAAATTATAATTAATTGATATGCTTACTATGGCGCTTTTGCCGAAAATCGTCGTGTATTTCGTTCTCGCATTGCTCCCCTTGGTCGGGTTTTCCAGCAGTCTCTGGCCAGCCGCTAGGTTCGGAATCAGCAGAACACAAACAAATAGCACGCTCGACGATAACGACTTCCTACTGAGGCGCATGGCGATAATGATGTGACACTTGGTATCCGTATGAATAGACTTCTTATACGGTTATTAGTCGGAGTGCGAAAAAAATGCAATATTTATGGCGCTCGTCATCAGGGATCTCCGCTTATCAAGTAGAATTATACGTTTCAAGGATGAAGAGGCTGTTAAAGTTCATTGTCTCACCTCTGACGCGAGGTGCTTCAATTATTATCGAAACAATCCTTGGTTCGCGGCCTAGTGATTTTTTGTCGGCTAGATGATGCCACGAGGGAAAATATACTTAGTGGATATATGAGGCGACTGGTTATATATTTGGCCTAGCGCTTTCGCCCATTCGGGCATTCCCATGGCAGTGGATTTTCTTATTCAAACTATATGAGGGAGAGATCGAAAGGGGAGTTCAATCCTTGTCCTGATCGTTGTTTTTGCCGTAAAGAACGCACGCACGGCTTTGGCACGAAAATCGTTTCGCACTCTCTAAAATCATCAACGTCATCCCAGCTGAAGTCTAAAGCTATCGAATTTTTCTCCCAAGTAATATTTGAAATTGGTGTGCCAAGCAGGGCTGTAAATGAAAAATGTTTTTGTCATCCGTTTTGTTTGAAGTTCTGTTTTTTTTTCTTGTATATAAAACATTCGAGGGGTTATTAAAACAATCCGTGAGAAAAATTGTGGGAATTTTTTATTTATTTTCTCAGTGGGTACTGGGTGTAATGCTTTGGCAACACTGGTTTCAGTTAATGCTTTGGCAACACTGGTTTCAGTTAATGCTTTGGCAACACTGGTTTCAGCTAATGCTTTGGCAACACTGATTTCAGTTAATGCTCTGGCAACACTGGTTCCAGTTTCACCTTTTGAGTTGATACATAACTTAAACGGCAAAGCCTACAATTTACTAACAAATGAAAATATCGGTATTATTTTTATCCATTTATTGTTGATGTGTATAAAACATTGATGTTTTTCTGTAGATAAATCGGTACCATCGATGTCAGAAAAACATCGATGTATCGGACTACCAACATCAATGTCTAGGCTTCGTGGTTTTTTTTTGTTTTTACATCGACGTAGTAATTCCGATTTTTTTTTGTTTGTAGAGGCCCTGTTTTTTTTTCTTGTGTATAAAACATTCGAGGGGCTATTAAAACAATCTGTGAAAAAAATTGTGGGAATTTTTAATCTATCTTCTCAGTGGGAACTGGGTGTAATGCTTTGGCAACACTGGTTTCAGTTTCACCTTTTGAGTTGATACCTACACTTAAACGGCAAAGCCTGTAATTACAAATGAAAAGATCGGTATTATTTTTATCGATTTTTTTTTGGTGTGAATAAAACATCGATGTTTGTTGTCAATATATGGGTACCAGCGATGTTGTGGGCTTTTGATGTCCCAACTTTTCCCGAAATCCTCTTGATTAAGCAATAAGCTAAAATGGTGGTTGCCAGCGGCAAAGGTCCACAATACTAACCGTGGTGAACACAGACATCATTGTGCCGGGACTCCTCAGATTCTCTGGTGATGAAATCAGCGAGTACCTTGAGCGCTGCCAGTAAAAGTAAGGTACCCACACTATGCTAAAGTTGAAAAGCTTTTGAGAAAATGCGAAAACCCAAGACCCAGAAGTGAGCCAGGCTAATTAGGCTTCATCGTAGATATTTATTCAACAATGCATATGATAAATATTTTCTAATGATGGGACTAAGGAAGAGATTTGGTTGTTTTCAATTGAACGAATATCTTATTAATCTAGATTCAAAATTCAAATATCGATAAAATTAAAAAATAATTCATTTCGTGATTAAGATCAGCTAAGAAATTTGCTAGTAGATGTTTGTCTTGGTATTACATATCTTATCATTAGATTGAGCAGTAGGTATTGAGTTGTTCATGTTAAATTTATTTTTAAGGTGTACCTACAGCCTTGAACATACGATAATGCGTTTCTTCAGTTTTTTCCAATTCCAATCTGTTGTCAAGTGGAAAATTTTACAAATGTAACATTGCTTGTTAGCTGTACGGCTAACTGCAACTGATTTTTTTTTATTTTTTTATTATTTTTTTTTTTGTGAAAACCACCATTAGTGTAACAAGTAGATAGTCTTAAACTATAACTGAAGCAAAGGAATAATAAGTGCTGTACTATCACTTGCAGCGGTTTCATTTATTGAAAGAAACTGCATTTTGTTACAACCGTTCTCCACAATCGTTTGGATGAAAATTCATTTCAATGAAGGATAAATAGAGGCAAATGTTTTTAAAAATATATAATAAAAAAAATTATACATGTAATACAGTATATTACCATTTTCCGAGGAAAAAACTTATTCAAAATTACACGAAAGGTTTTAAAATATTGCTTGGTTTGAGCGTCTTATCTGCTAGGGTAAACATCATTTCAATAGTCTTATGTTTCAAATTTGGCGAACAAGCAATACAATGTGAAATATACGAGATCATCGTTACATTCGCAACTGTAATAGAATAGTTAATTCTATTTGTAAGAGAAACAATTCAGCCGAAAATAATAGCTACAGGTTTCAACAGCTTAACTCAATTGTACAAAACCGAGGCCAACACTTTCTATATAGCTAAATTACCATAGACATGGAATAAGTTTCAAATGGCGCTTTCACCGAGACATTGTTGAACGCTTTTAATACAAACGTAGGAGTTTTGGTTACTTTGTAAAATCTTATGTCTGATCGTCACCACAATCCGCCATCCACTTGGATGAAACCGTGAGAAACTGACGATTCAACAAAGTAAACGAAACTCCCTCTTAATGTTTTTAAAATACACTCAATGGACTAATTTTTCTCCAATCTGCAAAACTACAAAAGTTAAATTTTTTTATAATAAACATTCTACTTTTCCTTGTCATCGTACTTTTTTTAATGTTCTTTGATTCTTTATTTCTTCAGTGTCAGAGTAAAGCTATGTGTTCACAACTACGTCAAATACGTTCGCCCTTTTGATTGGCTGTAAACTTCGATGCGGGCGTGGTTTCTGCCGCAAACGATTACTTTCATTGATATTTCCCCAATCGATCGATCAAAAATATTTTATTTCCCGTTCAATATCAACATAAATATCATTTATACCTTTCAACAGGTTTCCAAGGTAACACCAACCTATAACCCGTAAAGGGTGCGCTATTCGCCGCTCCTAACATTTTTTCAAAACAAAAAATAAAGCCAATACAAACAGAATAGGTAAAATTGCATAATATGCAATATATATGCAATTGTGGTCGCAATACCACAATGCAATATATTATATTGCATTGTGGTATTGCGACCACATCCGCACATTATCGCAGCCCTACATGAAAACCCGGGCCGAGAGGAGGGGCGCAGCCCCTCCGACGGGCCGACCGTGCGCGATAGCTGAGGGGGGCGAAGCCCCCCTCTGAGGGGGTTGGGCGGCGGCAGCCGCCAGGGGCGCTCAGCCCCTAGTTTTTTTTTAAAATACAAATTAAAAAAATTTATAAATAATTTATGAAACTTTAACGCAAAATCAGGTATTTGAGTCAGAGCAATAAAATCACATACTTCGGAAATCAAGAACATAATTTGAAAGAAAATTTGTCGAAGTCGACCAATGAGTTTCGGTTCAAGCTTAATATTGTAAAAAAAAAATTGTTTGATGTTAAAACTGTACTCCTAACCATAGCTGTTTTCATTTGAAATTTCCATTTTCCAAATGAAAACAACTGTTTCAAGACGAGTGTCCACACAAAATCGTGGCGATAGTTCAAGAGCTTTGATATTTCTAATTAGTCAAAATGACGATGGTTAAGGTATCGGTGGTAATTTATCGGTGTTTTCCACGTGAACTTTCCGTTGTACAATTCTTTCAATGAGAAAAAAACTGTTTTAGGAGGGGCCTCTTGACAAAACCGTGGCGTCGCCTCTCGAATTGGTGAGTTGATAATTAAAAAGCTACAACTTTTTTATTACCCAACATTATTATTCAATCGTGTTTTGTGCATACAGTTTTCTACGTGCAATGTTTTCATTGAAAAAAACTGTTTAACTGGTGAATTGATGTGAGTTTTTATACTCATGAGTGACAGCCATTATGATGGTTAAGATATCAGCAAGAAATTATCAATGTTTTCCATGAATAGTTTCTTACGTAATTTATTTCAATAAGTAAATCTACGTTTCAGGAGGGGAGTCCGTAAAAAATCAGGGCGTCGTCTCCGGAGTGTCCCTTCGAAATGGTGAGTTGATAATAATTCGTGATCAGCGTGCCTTTGACCTGCCTGGAAGTTCCTCTTCAGATTTGAAAAATCCGTCCAGCCTGTCTGAAACTCCTTGCTCACAAAAGAGCCGCCGTTTTACCAAGCTTATGAAGAAACAAGTTCTTCCCAAGAAGAAAATCAAACCCATGAAGTTGAAGTAAGATTTACTTAGCTACTTTTTCCATTTCTAACCCACTTCTGTAATTTAGCTACAGTTGTTCGTTCATCCGGAGCATACCTCCCAAACCGCTGAACCAATGCCTCCGGCGAGTGGGGGGATTTACAACGGATAAACAAACCTATTTACCTCAGTTTCTCGTGGCTCAGATTCAAATTAGCGAAGAGGTTTTCTTTGAAAATTTCACTTTCACCCATGACTGTTTTATTTTTATTCATTTTTTTCTAATTCATGTACGAATTTTTCCCCAGATGGAAATGGACCAGCAAAGGGAAATTCAAGATTCAAGGGAGATTCAATTCTTTTCCAGTGCCCAACACGAGACGTCAATCAGTTGATGAAATGATGGTGACGAGAAAAACCTGTGCAATGTTTTGTGATTACCATACTTTTGTGATTACCTACCATGCTTTATTTCATGTTGTATTGAAGTTTAAATAAATATAGTGTTTATTATGTGAGTTTTCCATTGATTCATCAATTTTATGCCATCATTCACATCAGTAGTATGGGTCGACGATGATTAATGCAACTGATCGAGGAACATCGGGATCTTGGCAATGATCCAAAATTGGATCATCCATAAAATCGGCCATTGTGAATGGCTAAGGCCATAATGATTTTTTAAACTATTTTTCCCTTTATTCTGAAGGTATTTAGCATCGAAAAAAAAAATATTTGGAGAGGTTAGGCGACATCGGATTTTCTTGCCAAGATAAGGGTTAACTGGTGAATTGATGTGAGTTTTTATATTCATGAGTGACAGCCATTATGATGGTTAAGATATCAGCAAGAAATTATCAATGTTTTCCATGAATAGTTTCTTACGTAATTTATTTCAATAAGTAAATCTACGTTTCAGGAGGGGAGTCCGTAAAAAATCAGGGCGTCGTCTCCGGAGTGTCCCTTCGAAATGGTGAGTTGATAATAATTCGTGATCAGCGTGCCTTTGACCTGCCTGGAAGTTCCTCTTCAGATTTGAAAAATCCGTCCAGCCTGTCTGAAACTCCTTGCTCACAAAAGAGCCGCCGTTTTACCAAGCTTATGAAGAAACAAGTTCTTCCCAAGAAGAAAATCAAACCCATGAAGTTGAAGTAAGATTTACTTAGCTACTTTTTCCATTTCTAACCCACTTCTGTAATTTAGCTACAGTTGTTCGTTCATCCGGAGCATACCTCCCAAACCGCTGAACCAATGCCTCCGGCGAGTGGGGGGATTTACAACGGATAAACAAACCTATTTACCTCAGTTTCTCGTGGCTCAGATTCAAATTAGCGAAGAGGTTTTCTTTGAAAATTTCACTTTCACCCATGACTGTTTTATTTTTATTCATTTTTTTCTAATTCATGTACGAATTTTTCCCCAGATGGAAATGGACCAGCAAAGGGAAATTCAAGATTCAAGGGAGATTCAATTCTTTTCCAGTGCCCAACACGAGACGTCAATCAGTTGATGAAATGATGGTGACGAGAAAAACCTGTGCAATGTTTTGTGATTACCATACTTTTGTGATTACCTACCATGCTTTATTTCATGTTGTATTGAAGTTTAAATAAATATAGTGTTTATTATGTGAGTTTTCCATTGATTCATCAATTTTATGCCATCATTCACATCAGTAGTATGGGTCGACGATGATTAATGCAACTGATCGAGGAACATCGGGATCTTGGCAATGATCCAAAATTGGATCATCCATAAAATCGGCCATTGTGAATGGCTAAGGCCATAATGATTTTTTAAACTATTTTTCCCTTTATTCTGAAGGTATTTAGCATCGAAAAAAAAAATATTTGGAGAGGTTAGGCGACATCGGATTTTCTTGCCAAGATAAGGGTTAACTGGTGAATTGATGTGAGTTTTTATATTCATGAGTGACAGCCATTATGATGGTTAAGATATCAGCAAGAAATTATCAATGTTTTCCATGAATAGTTTCTTACGTAATTTATTTCAATAAGTAAATCTACGTTTCAGGAGGGGAGTCCGTAAAAAATCAGGGCGTCGTCTCCGGAGTGTCCCTTCGAAATGGTGAGTTGATAATAATTCGTGATCAGCGTGCCTTTGACCTGCCTGGAAGTTCCTCTTCAGATTTGAAAAATCCGTCCAGCCTGTCTGAAACTCCTTGCTCACAAAAGAGCCGCCGTTTTACCAAGCTTATGAAGAAACAAGTTCTTCCCAAGAAGAAAATCAAACCCATGAAGTTGAAGTAAGATTTACTTAGCTACTTTTTCCATTTCTAACCCACTTCTGTAATTTAGCTACAGTTGTTCGTTCATCCGGAGCATACCTCCCAAACCGCTGAACCAATGCCTCCGGCGAGTGGGGGGATTTACAACGGATAAACAAACCTATTTACCTCAGTTTCTCGTGGCTCAGATTCAAATTAGCGAAGAGGTTTTCTTTGAAAATTTCACTTTCACCCATGACTGTTTTATTTTTATTCATTTTTTTCTAATTCATGTACGAATTTTTCCCCAGATGGAAATGGACCAGCAAAGGGAAATTCAAGATTCAAGGGAGATTCAATTCTTTTCCAGTGCCCAACACGAGACGTCAATCAGTTGATGAAATGATGGTGACGAGAAAAACCTGTGCAATGTTTTGTGATTACCATACTTTTGTGATTACCTACCATGCTTTATTTCATGTTGTATTGAAGTTTAAATAAATATAGTGTTTATTATGTGAGTTTTCCATTGATTCATCAATTTTATGCCATCATTCACATCAGTAGTATGGGTCGACGATGATTAATGCAACTGATCGAGGAACATCGGGATCTTGGCAATGATCCAAAATTGGATCATCCATAAAATCGGCCATTGTGAATGGCTAAGGCCATAATGATTTTTTAAACTATTTTTCCCTTTATTCTGAAGGTATTTAGCATCGAAAAAAAAAATATTTGGAGAGGTTAGGCGACATCGGATTTTCTTGCCAAGATAAGGGTTAACTGGTGAATTGATGTGAGTTTTTATATTCATGAGTGACAGCCATTATGATGGTTAAGATATCAGCAAGAAATTATCAATGTTTTCCATGAATAGTTTCTTACGTAATTTATTTCAATAAGTAAATCTACGTTTCAGGAGGGGAGTCCGTACAAAATCAGGGCGTCGTCTCCGGAGTGTCCCTTCGAAATGGTGAGTTGATAATAATTCGAGAGCTTTTCTTTAAGGGAGTGCATATCTGTGTCTACAATTGAGCCGTTCAGCTGCCAAATGGGATATGTCCATCTTTTCAAATTTTACAGAAATTGAGTATTTGCGTTGGTTGCTGTAGTTTTGTAACAAATGAAAACTAGATGAAAACGCTGCAAATGATTGTACAGTGGTTTATTATTCCTTCGCTTCAATATTGATTTAGAAAGACTATCCATTTGTGATAGTAATTATTTCGAACATTTCGGAACAATCCCACCGAAAAACAGATTGTAACTATAGGGGAAAACTCCGTAGCAACTATTGTAATTTTATTCAATTTTATTTTTCTTAATTTCCTAATTAAAAACTAAATTTTTTGCCTAACGGTACAGCTGGAGAGAGCGTTTCACGACCATTCCAATGAGTATAGAACGATTTTTATAGCTCCAAGAACTCTCGAGTTATACCCTCATGTCAAATTTCTGAAAATCTCCCAAATTCGGCACAAAAGCTGCGATAACTCGAGAACCAATAAAGCTACCGACCTGGCGATGGTCTCATTCGATTCAGCGTCCAAAAATCTATATAATTTGATACCACGTACACATTTTTCTGAAAAACCTTGGAAAATATGGATTTTCTCCCCCTCAAAACCCCCCAAAAATACCCTTAAAATTGAGCTAGCAAGTTGGTTCAAGAACTGTGCCGTCGCAGGACCGAGATTGATTTTTGGTGAAAATTTCAAGAATTTCGCTATTATAGTTTGGCCGGAAAACTGCTAACGGCGTACGGCGTACGGCGGACAGACAGAATTTTTTTTATTGGATATTCGGATTCTACATGCCTTGAAACGTAAAACATCAAATTTTGAGGGGGGTTATAAATTTTTTTTTCTTGGGCGATTACAATGGTTTATTATTGAATAATAAACCAAAAATCGGATGAAAAAAATAGGGTATGCTCAAAATTTAAGGCCATCGGCTGAAAAACCTCCGGAATTTCGATTTTTCGCTTCGTCTTTTTGAAAAAATTCGAAATGTATCGAAAAACGTGTTTTGGGTGAAAATTCGCGATCGCGGAATTTTTTCTATCGGGCGATCTAGCGGCCAAACTATTCAATTTTACATATAGTAAGTAAATTGCAATGTTGTAGCCAGTTAAATTTCCTACATTTTTGTAATTTGAATTGTAAAGTTTGGTTCAACGCCCGCGGAGCTATAGCCTTGCAAAGTCGGAACTTTGAAAATCCGTTCGAAAAAATGCTTGCGCAAGGGAAAAAATGTGTGAGGAGATAAAAAATATTTGACGCTATATTCGTTTATCAGGTCGAAAATGATACGGTAGAAAAATCCCCGATTTTCAATTTAGGCCTTTGAATTGTCTCGGGGGAGGTTTATGTAAAAATTTGACCTTTTCCGGAACCACGTTTTTCCGCAGTTATTCGCGATTTACTCAAAATTTTCTCATTGGAGCTGCAAATTTTACTGCAGATATTTGTAGATTATTAAATTCTTTAAACGAAAAAGTACAAGAATTTGTTCGTCGGTTGAGTTTAGTCGGAGCTAGGGAAGCTCGAAGTGAAAGTTGAAAAACCGTGGGTATACGATTGATTGAGAAACTGGGAATAGGTAATCAAATTTTGATCATAGAGTCGTTAAATATAGACAAACTCATCGGGTGAAAAAATCGTACTTTTCTTAATTAGGCCTCTGTTCAAATTTTATTGCGATTTGAAATTTTATGACACTGTTTTTCGCGTTTTTTCGCATGTTTTTCGCGTATAACTTTTGAACCGGTTACTTTTACATAGGTATATTACTCAGAGGCGAGAAAGAGCTATCAAAATCCTACAATTTGGTGTATTTAATTATATTTTTATGTTATGTCCCCGCGGAGCTATTAACGTTTGAAGAAAAGTCAAAACACGTTTTTTGACATAAAGTGGAATATATCTCGAGAGCTATCATATACGCTAGCCATTTTCGTATTTTTACTGGATTCTACGTTAAATTTCCTACATTTTCTTCCACAGCACCTAATCTGTCCCATTTCGGGAACGTGATGAAAAAAAATCTCAAAGTTGAAACTTTAAAAGTATGAAAAACGAAAAAAATTCGAGAAATATTACTAATTGTTCGAATTTGATTGTTTTCACTTTGAATTCGAATTCTACGTCTAATTTCCTGTAGGAACCATTAATTAATCAAATTTAATCCGTACTGTAAGTATTTGCAACGGAATTTCAAAGTTGAAAAACGTTTGAGTGGCGTAGTATTAAACCTGGAAAAACTGATAGTTGTCGTGAAGTTTCCACATTTTTGACGTCATATTCGGATTCAGCGTTAAATTTCCTATAAGAATAGCTTTCAAAATCGCTTTAAAACGAAAATTTAATTTTTCACTATTACCGATGCCAGCGGAGCTCGGAATTTCGGCCGCCGAAAAAGTCGATTTACGGAAAATAATTTCTCTCGCTCTGTTTAAATTTTTTTCACCAAATTTTTTGCTATGTACGTGTGTAAGGCGTTCAAATGAAGACTTTTGCATAATAAAACAATTGATTGGCATTTATTTTGACCCCGAAAATCACGGTTAAAGTCCAATTTTTGAGCTTTCAAAAACCGATTTTTTTGGACCAGTTGCAGATTTTTCCGAGAAATAAAAAAAATTGCAAAAATACATCATGGTAAGACACAACTTTCCTAAAAATTTCAGATTTTTATCTGTATTGAGAGACGAGTAAAAAATCGTTAACTGTTCGGTTGAAAAAAATCGCAGGGGGACCCCTTGGATTTTTCGCGAAAAATTTTTTGAAATGGATTTCGCTCAAATTCAGCATAATGATAGTTGATGATGTGTACATCAATAATATATGGTTCATTCTTTGTTTCTTCTGCACTAAATAGATGAAAAGAACGTTTAAAGTTGAAAAATGTCATTTTTTCGTGTATAGTCTACTGATATTGTTGAATAACGCAAAAACGGTTGAAAAATTGATAGGTACATTACATTGGGAAAATGTGGAAAGTTAAATTACCTATCTTTTGGTATATTCAAACATCTAAATTGACTACTTTTTGTTTGAGTTATCCACCGTGCAAGTTACAAATCAAGGAAAACTTACAGTCGTTATGTCTAATTTTGCTCCTACTTTGCTCCAGTTGAAAAACCCAATACTTTATGATACTAAGTACGATACAATCCCCACCACCAACATACCAAATTATAGCAACTACTGAGTACTACCTACTATAAAAATACCTATACATTCCCACTCTCCATACACAAATAATAAACTACTACTACCTACCCATACCTATATCTATACCCATACCTATATACTATACACTATAATATATACTATACTATATACTATATAGTATAAATATAGTACTATATATAGGAGTGAAAAGGACACTACCCACGCAAAGCTATATGTAAGGCCCGAGAGGAGGGGCGGAGCCCCTCCGACGGGCCGACGCGCGCGCGATAGCTGAGGGGGGCGAAGCCCCCCTCTGAGGGGGTTGGGCGGCGGCAGCCGCCAGGGGCGCTCAGCCCCTAGTCAATTAATAAACTTTCAAAATACTTCATGTAGGCGACCGTGAAATTAAAAAATCTGAACAGGAGCCCTCGATCGAGAGCAGAAAACGAGCAGCTGCGAACATATTCCTGGCTCAGTCTATCAGAGCCAAAATACCGGAACCTGTCATTTTTTAAACCGGGACAACTGCCAAATATGTGGTTTATCGACTCCCCTTCCCCCCATTACACAAGGAACAGGTTCCCTTATAATCGATAATCCAAACCACCCCTCTGTAGAATTATCGGGACTAAATATTTTACGCTTCAAAAAAAACTTGATAAATCCGGAGAAGTACAATTCTAAGATGTTTGAACTGGCTGTAGCCATCTAGGCGGAGAACAAGGTGTGGAGGACTGAGAAACCTCGTCATATGATTCACTATCGCCCTCGCCATAGGTGGCGGCCTCAGCCGCCAGATCACGATGAGGCATTTGCTGCAGAATTTTCTCCAATAAACCCTCTATTTCATTTTATTTTTCAAAATCCCCCTCACGTTTTCATATTGAGATACCACCAAAACTGTCACAACAAATTGTTCTCCCGTCCAAAAAAAAACGGGACAGAAAAGAGAGCGCCCAAAAATGGAATCAGCAAGCCGTAGCAGTAGCATCTACAAAAACAAGGGCAACGCCCACCTCTGCCTGTGTGTAAGTATAGGGAATTGTATATTCAATGAAGTTTAAAGACGTTCATCCACTCGAAAACTGAACTTAACTACATGAGGGTGGTCTCTGATCAAAGAAAAACCACCAACTTACAAATTTGAAGCAACCAAATTTTGCGGTTTGGGCTTGAATTAATGATATGATCCACTGAAGACCTGCAGTGGGAGGCCTGTGTGTTTAGATAGGCAGGCCCACTTGTTGACAGAAAATGACTTAAAGTATGAAATAAAAAATTGCCCAGATAAAAATTAAATTACCAGTCCATTAATCAAGCGTTAGTCCAAGTCCATGCCAAGTTTTATCACCAAGAACGCGCAAAAAACCACTTTTGGAAGAGAAAACTGGGGAGCACCTCAAAGACACTGTTCACACCACAACAGTCACCACATAACTCAAAAAACTATTAAAAGACTATAGGCAAATGGGAAACATTCAAGATGGAAAAGGTAAACTTTCCGGCTATGACGTCCGACGGTGCAACGGTGCAGGCAATCATGTCTCAACCGATTTTAGACGAGCAGGCGCCAAACTGGCAAAAACGGACGGTGCAAAACACTTCCGCAGAAAACGAGTCCACAGCCATGATGGGTGCGGCTTTTGGTTCCAGCAGTCCTTGACGGATCTCCTGAAGAAGAGTAGGGACTTGAGGATTAAGCAGGCGTCCCTTCAAGACGCCTGGAAGCGCTGGGGGGAGGACCAGGACAAGGACACTGGTATAGGGGTACGGCCCTTTGCTAGGGAATCAAAACATTATGCGAGCATGGTTGAGGAGGTGGTGCTGCCGGCGCTCCAGATGGCAGAAGGAGCAGCCGAGGAGATCAGGCATCTTCGGCGTGCGGCAGCCAGGATGGAGGAACTGACTGCGGTCGTTGGAATGGAGAGTAGGCTGGACGAGATGGGAGGCAGCCTCCTCCAAGGGCAGGAGAGCAGGAGGGCCGAGGTCGCAGAGGAGGAAATGGGGCAAGCTGTCAGCAAGGTTGACCTTGCCCAGGCGTTGGTGCGTCTGGAGCAGGCGCTGACTTCGGAGATGACGGAGATGGCCTCCAAGATGGAAAGGGTGGGTGCGAGCACCGGGAGCGCCGAGGGGCTGGCTCAGCAGTTGGAGAAGGCCCTCAGCGAAAGGCTCACAGGAATTTATAGTCGGTAGGACAAAATTGAGGCGGGCGTGAGACCGAGGACCCAGATCCCGGTCAATGCATCGATGGAAACATCGGATGAGGGCTTGTCTGAGGGAGGCGGCGTGGAGCGGCCAAGGGAAGCTGGCGCGACGCCGCCCACGGTCAAGCAAAAGAGGGTGAGGATGCTCGGGCCGCTGCGGGGCGCTGGGGAGCCGAGCCAGGAGCAGGAGGTGACGGGTACTGAGACTGACTTCGAGGTGGCTAGGAGCAGGCTGCGGCGAAGGGCGCCGAAGTCTGCTTCCGCGACGGTAAGGGTTAGGGCCATGACTCGGCAGATGTACTCGGACATTCTGAAGAGGCCCAAAAAGGACGGTGAGCGGGAGGTGGTCTCGCCTCTCCTGGTGAGGAAGATTGGTGAGGGGGCGCCGATGTCGCTGTAGCCATCTAGGCGGAGAACAAGGTGTGGAGGACTGAGAAACCTCGTCATATGATTCACTATCGCCGTCGCCATAGGTGGCGGCCGGATCAC
The DNA here is from genome assembly GCA_037159825.1 of Tupiocoris notatus. Classification (NCBI taxonomy): domain Eukaryota; kingdom Metazoa; phylum Arthropoda; class Insecta; order Hemiptera; family Miridae; genus Tupiocoris; species Tupiocoris notatus. The sequence continues at coordinate 89,373 of JASJUZ010000610.1, read as the reverse complement.
GATGAGGCATTTGCTGCAGAATTTTCTCCAATAAACCCTCTATTTTATTTTATTTTTCAAAATCCCCCTCACGTTTTCATATTGGCGTTATCAAAACGTCGACCAAGGAACCTTTGGCCGTACCTGCTGAGGGAATTTCATCAAAAGAGTTGAAGCCTAGGGGCAATACTAAAGCCCGCAGACCGTCCACAACACGTGGTTACAGTCAAGGTCGTGGAACAGGTCGAGGTATTGTAGACTAAAAGCAAGTAGCGTATGCTTTGATCCTGAAGGAGAAACGTAGGAAATCTCATTTACAGGATGTCTACCATGGAGATCGAAGACGACTTGCTGAGCTACAGTGATGAGGAGAGGGAATCAGCAGCTATGGGGGAGAGTGATCAAGTAGTCACCAACCCTGGTAGCTCTGAGAGTGTCAGCCCTGCACTCCGTAAATCTTTCTTCTCAGCCTGCTGAATGAGCAGACAAAGACGGCAGATCCTGACTAATTGCTTGATGCAATTTAGGAGCAGAAGAGGCAATTAGCAGATGCCCAGAAAGCAAAAATTGATGAGGTGATGGACGTAGCGCGTCATGAAGTCCCACCATCATCCAAGCTAAATCAAGGGAAATCAAGCGGGTCCAAAAAGCATGAGAGCAAGATGCCCGCGAGGGCCAGGGAGGCGGTGCAGAGTATCCCACGCTAACAGAATAAAATTTCCACGCCTTGATATGAAGCTGACCCAAAGAGAACAAGCTTCCCGCTGTGGAAACTCAACATTGTGGATGCAATTGAGTCCCAAGAATGTGCGTTTCCGCTCAACCGCTTCGATAATCCTGATGAGTATAAATAAATAAATGACCTGCGACCTATTAAAATAATAAATGTCCTGTCAGCCCACTGAAAACTCTGAGAGTGTGAAGGTCGTGAGGTCTGTTTATATTTCGAACGCGTTCAACGGACTCCTGTTTTGTGGTCTTTGTGGTTCCATAAATTTTTCTACCCAAAAACGTGACAACTCTTTTATTAAACTCACTTTTTTCCAAGTTTAGTTGCACGTTTTCTTGAAATAATCTTTCAACGACTAGAAAGGTTATAGAAGCACATTCTTCTTCTGTTCTTCCCCCAATCAGAACATCATCAATGTAGACGCAAATGTATGGATCTCTTAAGAGACTTCCATACACACACTTCATTTTTGGAATTGTATTTATCCTGCGGTTAATTGACCGTTAGTAATAGATAAATAGTACAAAATGAGTGCGGCAAAGAAAAGTAAAACGTATCGTTTTAATAACGATTGGGAGGAAGAATTTTGCTAATTCGTTAATTTTCGCTGCCAACAGCGGCACCAATTTCTTAATTGAGATTGGGCAACTTCCATTCAGTTATGAATCGTGACTTGAAGTACCTATTGACGAAGCTAGCGCACCTAGGGCCGGACCTTCTGGCTTTAGGAAACGCAAACGAGGAGGAAAGGCTGCTGCGCAGAGGAGACAGGACGGCAAGTTGACCCACGAGGTCGTTTCCTAAGCACTTTCAGTTGACGTCTTGTCTTTAGAGGGGAACGTGTCGCCGCTCCGCTGGAAGCCTTTGCACTCTGGTGATCGTCGATCAAAAGTAAGTACGACGGTAAAATCTACCGGTAATCCGTATTTGGCGTTTGTTTTTCGTAGCGGTATTTTTTACCGATAATCCAACTCTCTGGCCGTATTTTTTACCGATGATCTAACGTTGTTCCCGTTTTTTCACCTTTGCTCCAATGCTCCGGCTATGTACTTTACCCCTTTTTGACTCCATTTACTTGCTGAAGGTACATTTTTCGATCCTACTCGGTTTTTGTTTTTAGCAAGGTAATGAGCATTGGGTAGGAAAACAAAGTCTGCCTACTAAGTACGTAGGTAATGAGAATTCATTTATCAACTAGGTACCTATCATTTCTTTTTTTTCTCCAGGAGGATGGGGAGAAGAGTCCCCACTAATATATCAGACAGGACAAAACGGATTATGTCTCTCGTGGGACCTGCAACAGATGACAGCGATTCTGATGTGGACTCAGACGATTCGTACGTCCCACAAGAAGACGAAGTTGAGATATCTGATCACGATTTGGCCTCCGATATTTCTGAAGGTGAACTCGCTATGATAGAGGCTACAGATGAAGGTAACAACGATGATTGTCTCTCCCATGCCCCCGGTCCATCAGGTGAAAGACAACGTTCGAATCCTGACATTCCCGAACATGACGAGATTCTTTCGGATGAATTAGACGCGTCTTGTCTCTTTCAGTTCAGTTTAGTGTTTGAAATCACCGTGAAACCGTGTACAAGTAAATTTATTATTTAAAGTGAGTTTATAGTCAAAATCAAATGTCGATATGTTAGTTCCACCGGGCTTTTGTTTTATGTGTATGACTTCATTGACACGATTGACACTTTTATGTGTAAGACACGACAAATGGTCCACCAACGGAAGTTAAAAAACGAGGAATAGAGTATCTAATAAATGTAAGTAAAAAACGAAAACTAACAGAGCACACAAATTTTCTTTCTAAGCTGAATGAAGTCACAGTGAAACTTCATCCCGTAATCAGTAATGATTCATTCAGTAATGATAAATGTCGGAACAGGTACACTGCCCCAAAAAATGTTACAGCGTCTGAAAGTCAGGGAGGAGATTGTGTGTCCCAAGTTCAGGCTACAGCAACCCTGAGATCATCTCGTAAGAGTTCTCAACTTGGAAAAATCTGCATTCTATGTGGCGAGACTATACCAGAAAACATTCTGGAACTCCAAACGAAGTTACCCAAAGAAAGACGAAATGTCATCTTTCCTGTAACTTTACATTCTACAAGGGATTCTTTTCTTAAAGAAGCTGAACGTAGAGGTGATGATTGGGAAAAGGGAATTATTGAGCGCCTGGACCATGAAACTGAGGACTTGGTGGCTGCTGATGCCAGATACCACCAAAACTGTCACAAGAAATTGTTCTCCCGTCCAAAAACAACGGGACAGAAAAGAGAGGGCCCAAAAATGGAATCAGCAAGTGAGATGGGGCTACAAGTTCTTCGTTCGTTCCGGTGCCTCCGGGTTTATTTACGATTTCATTCCATACAGCGGCAAGTCAACATTCGACAGAATCACCTTTACTGAAAAAGAGGGCAATTTTTTGTTTTCAGAAAAGTGTGTTTTGGCTCTAGTAAAAAGGATTCCGAACCCTCAACTCCGCGCCGTGTATTTTGACAACTTTTACTCTTCAGTACGACTCATATTGTACCTGCGGAAGCAGTACGGCATACTCTCTTTGGGAACCTTTTGCTCCAATAGAACCGAAGGGGCTGATAAGGTATTTGTCAGAGAAGCGCATGAGAAGTGACCGATACCTTGTTCCTTTTATTATGTTATGTACACTAGTCTTCCAGTGATTTGCATTGCCATTTTGGATTATTTATGACGTTTTGAGTTATTTAAAATTAAAAGTTACCAAATAATTTAAAAAAAAAAAAAAAAAAAATATTTTTTGCCACCCTATTCCGGCGAAGTATCATAATATGATACATATTGTGTACAAAATGTACGAAAACCATGAAAAATATAATGACCTCAAATTATGTTAATTGGAGGCTATATAAACCACATAGAACAAAAAAATTTGAAAAAAATTCGAATATTTGATGTCTTGCCTGAATAAGGGTTAAAGGCTCGTTTGCATTAATTATTTGCGGTTCCTGAACATTTGGCATACAGTGCATCTTCCGACAAAATCGGCAGAAGTATACTACTTCAAGCACTGCATTTAAACTTTTAAAGATGAGCCTTAATGAGAAATTCCAGCTCAAACAACAATACAGAGGAAAAGTATATCACTTTTGAGAAAAGCATGTTCAAATCACCAACAAATAATCAGTCAAAATATTTCAAATTGTCTTTCGTTGACACTTTTCGTTTTATGAGCTCATCCATTGAAACGTTAGCAAAGATGTTAGCTTTCATTGTGTTGGCTTCGGATATCGCGACAGGCGCCGAGAAGTCGGCTACCTGATATCCGTCGCCACATAGAACATCGACCCCAACCGGAGCCACCAAGGTTGCCTCGTGTCAGCAGTACTGCTGATGCTCCCAAAAGACACGAGTGCAACCTAATTGGTGGAAAAACGGGAGGAAACGATCCATCTCATTGGCCGAGAGTTTCCCCACCGTATGTTAAAAATTATCCCACCTCTTGGGACTAAAGTTGAGGATAATTGACGGACGCTCGAGGACCGGGGTTCGGAATCAGGAGTTCGAAGGTGCGACATCGCCAGAGAATCACGACTTCGATCCTCTGATTGAGCGTCCGCAGCCGTCAGAAACCAAAGGATCCAACACCAGCAAACGGAAGAGCTAGCCAACTTCCGTGTTGGAACTTCGACTCAACTGGCAAACCATCGGAGCGCTCGCGGAAAAAGGTACGTCCGGTTATCGTACTGAACGGGTACCCGCGGGTGAATTCCGGGGATAAAAGGACTTCGGGGACGATCATTAAGTGTAAGGACAGTAACAATTGCTTGGGATTTACTGTTGGGATTTTTCCAATAATACATTGATTCATGTGATTGCCCTTGTTTTTTCCCCTGGACGTCTCCAAGATTTTGCCAGGGGAAGGAAATAGTTCAGGTGGTTCACCCTCGCTTGGTACGGCTTAGAGGACAAGTGGAAGGCCAAGTTAGAAGGTGAACCTAGAGCGAATCTTAGCCTGACACATTGATAACGGTGAGTTGAATAGATATTTAAAAAATGTTGACATGAACAGGGCTTTTCAGCTGTTGCGAGGTAAAGGGGTTTTCCCATACGATTATGTGAACACTTTGGAAAAACTTGATACATCGCATTTACTAATTCGAGAAGACTGCTATGATTCGCTCACCAATTCCCCAATCAACGATCGTGACATCCTTACTTATAAATTTGTTTGGAATCATTTGGAAAATCAAAATCTTGGCTGCTACGCTATGCTTTACAACATTCCAGCTATTTTGCGAAGATGTGCGACGCTGTAGATCTGTAACTTGGCCAGAGGAGTGTAAGTTGCTTTCTGTAGACGTTTGATCAATTTCTCGCGACTTGTATCATCCAGGACTTCCAAGCCATGATCGGAGGCTAGGCGCCGCAACTTTTCAAGGTTGTAGACACTGAAATCCTTTTTTCTGTTCTCCCCAAGCTTCTTGATTCGCTGTAACTCAGATGCCGATTTTGACTTGTAGTCATTTATATCCTGAGTTTGAGCCCATTTCTTCAGATGTTTTGTTGTTTTTGAGTGCCTGCTCCAATTTTTCACTAGCACTTGGATGTTACATTCACTGCAAAACGTAGACATTTTTTTTGACTGAACACCTATGTTAATCGCGCGGGTGTTGTCTTACAACTGAGCATATCGACTCTTCTGTTGGCCTATCAACTCCAATCTTTCACACTTCATGCGAGACAATATCCAACAAATCACCACCATACCGTGTTTCTCAGGACGGGTTACGGTCGAATGCAACAGCTTGATCGAATACCTCGAACGCGCATTCACAACGCAGACAGTGTTAGGCTAGGAACACACGAGGCGCTGCAGAACGCCGACGCTTGAGTCAGCATCTTTTTTAACTCCACCTCTCAAGCTGAGATGCATTGAATTAAATTGAGCGCCCACACGAAGCGTCGTGGATTTTTATCCGCAAGAGTCGGAGAATTCACGGCGCTGCACCTTGACTCCGACGCCCGGGGCGCAGGAGTGGGAGACGCGGGAGCCCGTATCGAAATGTGAATCACTGCACTAGATCGCACACACGGGGCACCCCCACTTCCTTTGTGACGCTGAAAGGTCGCTATTTTGAGACAGTTTTGTTTACCTACGTATTGTTTCAAAAGGAAATACATTTATGATGACCAGTTACAGTTTTTGTCAAAACTTTATACGAGTCGTGACACTGAAGATACCATTGCAAGTGGAAATGAAAGTGCAGGCCCGTCAGTGATGCTGAGGCATCTGATATCATGAATCAAGATGCGGATGAGCAAACAGGGAACAACACAGAGGCCTGCCAACTCCAATCTTTCACACTTCATGAGAGACAATATCCAACAAATCACCACCATACCGTGTTTCTCAGGACGAGTTACGGTCAAATGCAGCAGCTTGATCGAATTCACAACGCAGACAGTGTTAGACGTAAGCGTTGGAGCAATGGTTTTGAGCCTCAAGGAACCTGAATTCACCTCTTTTTGGACAAATATGGAGTAATTCATAAAGGAATTCATCCTCAAAAATTATGAATTTTTCATTTGTCAACGATCAATATATCCTAGGAGTACTCTATGGTGTCGATGAATAGACAATGTATCTTCCAGGAACAGATCTGAACCATAGACAAACGGGCAATGTATCTTTCAGGATCAACGTGTTCAGCAGCAGCATGAAACGGGTTGTCAGCATTTTTGCTACCAATAAACCGTCGCTATGTTATATTTAGGGTCAAAACTGATCAAAAAAAAAATTTTTTTTTTGCTGAATCCCCATTTTGTCCGTTAAAGGGTTAATGATATTGTGAACCATATAACCACAGCACCACCACTTCAGCTCTTGAAATAGAAATATTACAAGAGGCTGTAGACGTACTGCAACCTCTACTTTCGAGATTAGCTCGAAACAATACTTGACAAATAGTTTGGCTATTCCTATTGCAAGTTCCCTCCTTCAAGAAATATCAGCCTACAGTAAAACTAATATTCTACAGTAAACGGCTTCTTAAGTCACGCTTATTATTTTCCACAGCTGGAAAGATGCCGAGTGACCCTATGGGAAGCAACACTAATTCTTCTCAAGGTGATGGTGGCTCACTTCGAGGAGGAAATGGAGACGTGGAAAATTTGTCCGGACGATATTCGGATCATTGCCGAAACAATACGGATAGCTCTGCACACACAAGCCATGGAAATACAAGAATATTGGGAAACGACTATCACCAAATTTCAACAAGCTGTCCGGGACTCGACTTCTTTAGGTTTGAAATTCACGGAATGGTATTTTCTCCGGGGAGTAGAATCGTTCATGACGTCGTACTCGCCTCTCCGGAACTGGGAGATGTTTATAACACAATTTTGGAGCAGATCTCCTATTACCAGGTCGTATGTCTTTCCTATCACCCTAAAGAGGGATGGGAACATTGCCATCTCGTCCATTTATGCAGATGGGACAGTCGACAAAGGCGTTGCAGATGCCCCGGAGTTAAAGACCTTGTCCGATCCCCAGGTCGTAGAAGGTTTGCCACTCCAGTCAGTTCCTCGTCTCTCCTCAAACTTTTGGAGTATCTTTATGAGGAACCAAGGAGGGTCGTACTTCCTACAACTGTCATCGAAGAATTACCGAACTTCGACATCGTGAAGAGGATACCGCTGGATTATATGCATCTTGTGTGTTTAGGGGTGTGCAAAAAGCTGTTGGTTCTTCGGAGAAGTGGCGGATTATCGTACCGTTTACCTGCTCGTATTAATACCAAAATATCTGATAGAATGCTCAACAGCGCCGTCTATACTCCCACAGAATTTGTTCGAAAACCACGTTCATAGATATTCCAGACGAATAAAAAATCCCTGATATCTCCAATCCTGGTCCCAGCTGTTCACTGATTCCTCCTCCTCAGCGCTCTGAGAGGAAAATTAAAAAAAACAGGCGCTAAAAAAAATTTGCTAAAAAACGTTCCAGCACAGTATTTAGGAAAAAATCGAAGGGGGAAAAGCCTCAGGAATATGATTGGATTGACGAAGAGCTATCAGTTAACGAATCTCAGTGGATCCCCATCCAAATGGCTAAAAGGCAGTTGAAGGAGCCGTTGGATTATTTCAAATATTTTTTTGATGAGGAGGTGGTCAAGATGATTTTGATTTACACAAATCAGTATGCTGCAAAGAGAAATCTTCAGGGTGATGTTCTTGAGACTGAACTGTGGAGTTTCATTGGGATTTTATTGTTGAGTGGATATGTAGTTTTGCCCAGAAAAATCATGTACTGGCAAAACTCTATGGACACTCAGAACTCACTCGTCTCCAAAGCCTTATCTCGGGATAGATTCAAGTTCATCATGTCGAATCTACATGCTTGCAACAATGATGAACTGAAGAAAGATGATAGATTTGGGAAAATGAGGAAGCTGTTCGACGTGCTGAACGAGAGGTACAAGAACCATGCCCCACATGAGCAGTGTCATTCAATCGACGAGCAGATGGTCCCCTATTTTGGAAGTCATGGGTGCAAACAATTTATACGAGGTAGGTATTTTTCCAGTCAATTGGGTAACAATAATTATGCAATTTACTACTGGAGTGCTCGAGTATTTTTTTTTTTTTTTCATTTTTCAGGGAAGCCGATTCGCTTTGGCTATAAGTTCTGGGTTGGAGCCACTTCAAAAGGATACATCGTCTGGTTCGAGCCTTACCAAGGAGCGGGATCATGTAACAGCAAGTACAGCGATGAGACCCTTGGATACAGTGTGGTCATGTCTTACGCGGATCAACTTCCTCTAGATGACGTTCCGTACCGCCTATTCTTTGATAATTTCTTCACCAGTGTCCGTCTTTTGGAACATCTAAAGGAACGGAACCTGTCGGCCACGGGAACCATCCGACAAAACTGCATACCTCGAGGTTGCCCTCTTCCTTCTGCCGACGCATTCAAGAAATCTGGAAGTCGAGGACGTCACAACATAGCAACAGACAAATCGTCGGGAGTGATGATTGTTCAATGGCATGACAACAGCGTTGTCACTGCTGCCACAAACTTCGACAGAGTGTATCCTCTCAACAACATCCAACGTTTCTCGAGAGAGAAGAAGAAAAGGATTACTGTAACTCAACCGAGTCTTATCATGGCATACAATAAACAAATGGGAGGAGTGGATCGCGCAGACCAAAATATCTCACTTTACAGGGTCTCCATAAGAGGAAAAAAATGGTATTTCCCCCTCTTCGCTCATACGATCGACGGCAACTCGAGAGGCAAGAAAAAGGACAGACAAATTTTCGCCATTTCGCGAGTTTTGGGATATGTTCAACCAGAACTGTATCAAATACTATACGCCATCTGAACACATGACAGTGGACGAAACACTTCTGAGCTTCAAGGGTAGGTGCGGTTCCAGGATGTATATCCCTGCAAAGCCAGACAAGTATGGGCTGAAACTGGTGTCAATCTGCGATGCGAGAACATTTTTTTTCTGCGGAGGTATCCCATACATAGGGAAAGATACTGTGAATCGCCAAGGTTTGCTTTTACCAACCCAGTACGTACTTCAATTGACCAACCCCATCAAGGGAACGAACCGCAACATAACCTGCGATAACTGGTTCTCATCTGTTGAACTTTCTGAAGAGCTCAGTAAACGCAAGCTCACAATGGTTGGCACCCTGCGAAAGAACAAGCGAGAAATTCCTCCATCCCTCATTGCAACCACAGGAGTACCTCTGGGAACATCGCGATTCCTCCATCAGCCTGATAAGACTCTGGTGTCGTATAACCAGAAGAAAAACAAGAACGTGATACTACTGTCATCGATGCACGATACTGGAACAGTGAACCAAGACTCAGGAAAACCTGATATTGTTGAATTTTATAACTTGACAAAAGGTGGAGTTGACGTTTTTGACAAGTTGTGTCACACATATTCAACTAAAAGGGGCTCTAGACGATGGCCGATGCGCTACTTTTTTGGGGTGCTTGATGCTGCTGGAATAAACGCCTTCATACAGCATCGGCACAATAACAACGCAGCAACATTATCCAGCAGAGCCAACTTTCTAAAATCCTTGGCGTTCTCGTTGGCAGAGCCCCACATAAAAAAGAGGATGGACAACCCACGGCTACCCAAGAGTCTACAAGCTGAAATAAGATCTATTCTGGGAGTTCCAGAACCGGTAGTAGCTGCACCGACTCCATGCCAGGGCCAACCATCAACCAGGAAGAGATGCCATTTTTGCACCAATGACAGAAAAACATTTCATTCCTGCGAGATTTGTTACAAACCCATTTGCAAACTACATGAAAAATTACAAAGGATGTGCCAAGACTGTTTACCCGAAACTGAAGACTGATGAAACTTGCCTCATGTTGTGATTTTATGCAGATAATTGCCACCAAAGAAACGTGATTTTATAGTTTTATTTTACAGTTATTCTCAGACTGATGAAGCTTTCTCATTTGAGAATATACCTACAGTTTTATATTTACTGGTACTGTGATCTGTAAAGTAGGGGTTAGGTTTCGGTGATCTATATTTCGTTTCGTCGTACAGTATTCAAAAGAAATAAGCCTGATAAGACAGGGTTTTTGCTGTTTTTGAAGTTTTGGGATTTTGAGAACTAATAAGTATATATTAGGATTTTGCTTTTTCCTGTTCACCAACATTTGTATTTTACTACTATTATTACTATTTGTGAGTTCCTTTTCATTTCTATTCATTTATTCTAGTTCATTTGTCATGTCAGCTGTTTTATGGAGTTACCTTGTTGTGCCCTCTGAGTTTTATAAGATTTATAGCGATCTTTTCTCTCTTATTTTATTTTGTCAAAGTTTTAGTGGATTAAAAGTTGTATTTATGAGGGATGCTGCCTTGTTCTTCCTTTAATATTTTTCTCCTTAACGTTAAAATTAATTTTTTTGTAAAAATGAGAGTCGGGTCAAAAAGACCCAACGTTGTAGTTCATGATCGGGCGTTTCACGTTTTAGTTGGAGGGTTAAATACATTAAGTCGAATGTCAAACTCTCCTATTTCAAAACTGATTGTACCCTCCTGACAATCTGTTCTACTGTTTCTTTATTTACAATGAGATATGATTATGCGTTTTTGCTTATTTTTGCATCCTTTCAGGTTCAACGAGGTGCTTTCCTTAAGACAAAGGACCCAAAACTCATGATCCATAATCTACTGAGGGAGTTTTTTAGCAATGCGTTCGCTGTCGCCTTCAGCTACCAAGGACGAAAAGGAAAGAACGTATATCGAAGTCGTAGATCGAAGAGACCGAGGGGGTATATGTTTGAGAACAACCATAAGCCGGACTTCGATAACACTAAATCAGTTGGTTAACATCAGTTGGCTGTTTCAGCTGACCCTCCAAAGAAGAAGGTTGAGATCAAAAGTGAAGTTGGTTAACATCGCCGATCCATAAGTCGGAAAATTTTAGAAAATATTCACATAATTAAGAATGCAAAATCGGCGATGAACAAGAAAAGCGAATTAACGTATCTGGGAGAGCAATTCCGCCCAATTTCTTCAAAGTACCGCCAGATTATGGACCTGACGTGGATCAAGATGAAGCAGGACCATTTCATGACGTCATACAAGGTATGAATACGTCCAATATTTCTTCATTTGAACAAATTGATGAAGTGGTACCTTCGTTTGCAAATTCTACTACTTCAACTACTATGCAAGACAAAATGAAGCACCTGCAGGATATGGAATGCGAGCAGAAGCTTCACCTCACCAAGGCTGATAAATTTTATAAAATCAAACGGGTATTCAGAGAGAAATGTATGAAAAAAGCACCATGGAAGCTATTTCCATGGATTTTCAAAAAAATCTTCCGATCCCGAATTGGAGTACACACGACGTTCACTACAAACGCCAGTTGAATTTTTGCAACTGAGACTTATATGAGATTTGCAGAATTTGCATACCGAACCAAGTCTGTGATTCTAGTCACACCTTTGGCTGGTGCAGTTTTTACACAAGAAGATGTAAAACAAATAGCAATGGCACGGAAGGTAGATGTCCCATTCTTGGTTGCAAAGCTGATGGCATCTGCACAAAGTGGTGGTCAATACTTGCCAGAGTCATCTGCTGCCATTGCTGCTATTTGTGTCGTCTCTGCAACTGCCGGAATAAAAGACATGAACATTCGAAAATCCATAATAACAAAGACAATGAAGCAGTACAAGAATGCCAAGAAGGAATTTGACCAGCTCGAGTTTAATACGTACTGTGGATATGCTTCATGTGGGCTACCAGAGGAGCTAAGGCCTGAGCGCTTGATAGAATCATTTGAGAGGCTTCAAATATCCAGAATGAAGTTGACTACTGGGATAATGGCTGCAAGAGCAACATCTAAGATAAGTGTGCCTACTGAGGTTGTTCAAACTGATTGGAGGTCCTTATTCTTGCAAATTCCGAGCGACTATGTAGTCCCAACTACAACTACCAAGAGTGATATAACAACTGCTAGAAAGCATTACAGTGTTGTTAAGGGTGCACTTGATTCTAAGCAACTGAGCATGCCTGAGTCACTTCAAGCCTCTCAATTAATGAAGGAATTGCTTGTCTACCTGAATAGGGTTACTGAGCCATCTGCCAAGGTAAAAGCTGGAACATCTAGTAGAGCCGAGTAATCGCCAACCGTCATTGACTTATATGGTTGAATTAACCACATAAGTCATCATTTAAAAACCCTATTAAATCTATTTAGTTATTAAGGCCTCAGCCGAAAAATAAAAAAACATAAAAACAATATAAAAAAACCAAAAAAATATATAAAATAAAAACACAAAAAATATATAAAAATATATATAAAGAAAAACAAAAAAACATAAAAATAATTAAAAAAATACTAAAAAATAAAAACATTTATCCTCTATATCTTCTCTAAATTAGAGTAGCTGCTGGTAGTATTTTCGTTTATTTCTTTTTATTTAAGTATGCTCCAGCATGCTGTAAAAAGGGCTCAATTATAAGCTTCACAAGATACTTCCAGCCTCGTACGCCAAGCTGTTGCGGTCCTATCTTTCAAATCGCTTCTTCCGAGTTAGGCAAGAGGACGCATATTCGGAAGCCAAAACAATCAATGCCGGTGTTCCACAAGGTAGTGTACTAGGCCCGCTCCTGTACCTACTTTTTACCAGCGACTTACCCAAACTGGAAGAAAACACATTGGCAACATTTGCAGACGATACTGCAATCCTTGCTGTAGGTGAAAACAATACCGAATCCATTTCAAAATTGAACATAGCACTGGACCAACTCCACAACTGGTCAACAAAGTGGAGGATCAAAATGAACGAGGCAAAATCCGTGCATGTTGACTTCACCAATCGTAGGCTTGAGTACATACCGGTGCACCTCAACGGCAAAGTCATACCTCATGCCAACGAAGCCAAGTATTTGGGCATGACCCTAGATGCTAAACTTAGGTGGAAAGCTCATGTCAAAAAGAAGAAGTTGGAACTAACTTTGAAATTCAGAAAGATGTATTGGCTGTTAGGAAAACGGTCAACCATGTCAATCCAAAACAAGCTAACGCTCTACAATCAGGTCCTCAAGCCAGTTTGGACATATGGTGCACAACTCTGGGGCTGCACCGCTCAGAGCAATCGCTTGATCATACAGCGCTTCCAGAATAATGTGCTGCGTGCATGCGTGGATGCGTACCGATACACAAGAAATGATCGACTCCATGTGGAACTTCAAATTCCTACAGTCGAAGAAGTCATCAAGAAGCAAGCACTAGCCCATCAACAGCGGCTCCTCGGCCACATCAATGAAGAGGTCGTCCAACTGCTTGATATTGATGCTCTCCTTAGAAGACTTAAAAGAACAAAACCTCATGATCTGTGGGAGTGGGGTGATCAGTGAAAGACAGTTCAGCGAGTTAGTTATACAGTGAACTGTATGTACCAGTGATGGTCAGTTACACTGGTCTCAAGACACTAAGAAGCCATGTTACGTATCTTTGCTTCTCATCAGTCAATTAACATGTATCAAATGTAAATTGCTAATAAGATGTCATCTTGGTGCAAAAAAAAATTTCACAAAAAAAAAAAAAAAAAAAAAAAGTTGAATTTTTATTCATTCAATATTCACGTCTTGGCAACGAATGAAGCCCTATTCTACACTTATGATGAAAGCGTTGCTCGCAAAGGAGCAGATGACGTTTGTTCATTTCTCGAACATAACACGTGACTTAGCAGTAGAGGGGTTGTGAGGGGGAGAAAAACCAGGCGACTTATTCTCCAGATTTTTATTGGCTGGCCGAGCACTTTCGCCCATTCGGGCATCTTCAGGGCCCTAAAAATCTGGAGAATAAGTCGCCTGGTTTTTCTCCCCCTCACAACCCCTCTACTACAATAAATGCGACGACAACTAAGCGGTGACTTAGCAGTTGATTGTTATCTAGTGAGCTAAATATAGAAATTTCCTCATCTTTTCTCACTAGTCTTGGAATAATCAATAGAAAAAGAGATACTCGTACCACGCATGGTAATTCCGCTACATAGAAAGTGTTGGTCAGTGACGGCCGCAAATTGATATTTTCCCTTGACACTGTCGTCACAAGAGTTGAGTCGTAGGATTAAATGTGAAAATATCTTAATCTAAATTTGTTTCATACAATTAAAGACTAGAACTTATTCATAATAAAAATTGAATCCTAAAGAAACGTTAACGAATACGCGATCAATACTATAACTTTTGGAATGAGATCAAATTACTAAAACTATAGAAACATATCATCCGAGTATTGACTGACTACCTCAACATTTATCCAGTTGAAGAAACATTTTCAACGTGCGCTTTTCTACATTTGTTCGCCATGCTATCAATCCCTTATTTAAAAAAAATATTGATGGCTACTAATCTCTTCCTTTGATTAGACGGTCGAAGATTGTCAAATGCTAGCCTAGCATGAAATAAAAAATCTGACCAGTTTGTAGATTCTCTGCTCCTGAAGCCGAATCATCTTTCTTTTTTGATAAATCTTGTCGCCGGGTCGTTCGTTTTGGTTTTCTGTCTGTAGTTCTTGATTTTCGGCACTGAAACAATAGCGGCCGTTAAATTATTCGGCGGATCAACAACCATTGGGGTCAAGTGCATTATTAGTTTGCAATTTTTCATAGAATTGAGCTAGATCCATAAGCTGATGGCGAACGAAGAGACCATCTACAATTTACCAAATCAATACCTCAATGGAGTTAGCGACAGACTTGTTCAAAAAGTGATTCTAAAGCTAGGTTCACATGTGTCCGTACAATGCGTTTCATGCGTATTGCGTCAAGTACGTCAAATGCGTTCGGCCTATTCATTGGCTGTCGAAATTTCGATGTGGGCGTGGTTTCTGCCGCAAATGCAAACGCATCCGATTACTTTCATTAAATATTTTCCGCAATGACGGACGAACGGATCTGCGCTCGGGGCTACGCGCAACTAGCGTCCTCCAGTTGCCTGATAGCGTTATCTTTAATGGCCGATCCACATTTTTCCGTCTTGATGTGCGCTCGTCGCGATTGTGATATGTGATATTGTGATTGTGAATTAATTGGTTGCAATGTCATCATCTACGTTCGCTGATTTCAACAAAATTGTTTTTGAGTTACCGGAATATTGAGCTCACCAAAAAGTTGTTGGAATTAGCTCTTGCAGTCGGCCAAGAAGACGGTAAGAATTTTTTATTTTTAAAATTATATACACCTAATTCGAGTAACTATTTTTTGACCTCCAATTTACCATGCTATGCTGTTTTAACTACTGGGGCCGGCGTTGAAAAGAATTCGTATTACTATCTCGTCATTTCTCGATATTCCAGGTGAGCTGGTGAAAATGAGGTGGACATCAATTAGAGATCTTTTTATGAAAGAAATGAAACGAGAAAATGGGTTTCTCTTAATACGAATGGGGGCCTAACATCAAGTGAAGTCGCCCTATTTAGCAAGCCTCTCTTTTTTTAAAGAGTCGCTTACCCCAAAAACACGTGAGTACTTACATTTTTTCCCATCCACGAAAGTATTAATTATTTGAGTTTGAATATTGACTAGAGTTTTACAGTTAATTGATTATCTTTTCTGATCATGATTCCATTCTATGGATCTAGTGTAAGTGTGTATATCACGGTCCTGTATAGCTTAATTTACATCGGTCTGTGTATTCATAATTTTTGTTTGTTAATTTTCAATTTGTTTCGTCACTTTAATATGCAATGCGCATAATGTTCCCCTAATATTGATGCTGAAGTTGATGATTTATCACCTTTCTAATTTTTTTTCCAGAATCGCTGACGATCAACCCTACTCGTGCTTCAACGAGTTCTTCTCTATCTGCAAAAAAGAGTACCTGGTACCATACCTGGTTAAAAAATAAATTGCTTTGTAAACTTTGGTTTTTGTCATTATATCATTATGAAACCTCACCTATTGACAATTTAGGTATAATTGATGAAAAAATAAATTGCTTTGTAAACCTTTTATTTTTGTCATTATTTCATTATTCAACCTCACCTATTGACAATTTACTTATAATTTATTGTATAATATGATGAACTCTGTCCCAGTGGGGTCGAAACCACTAGCCATGAATATAATGTAGGTGAGCGCCTGAAAACAATATAAAAAAAATGAAAATATCCGAATATAGAAATTGTCAAGTTATTACATTATCATAAATTGATAATATTATTATTTACATTATTATAAATTGATAATATTATTATTTACATTATTATAAATTGATAATATTATTATTTACATTATTATAAATTGATAATATTATTATTTACATTAATATAAATTGAAAATACTATTATTTATATTAATATAAAATATTATTTTGAAATACGACTTGAATATGAACAGTTACCTACCTTTCTTTAAATTGAAGTTGAAGAAATCAGTGATGGCAATGAAATAGAAAGCACTTCTGAAAACGTTCAGTCAGTCGCTTAGCAATATTATCGGATGACGGACAGAGGCAGACGCAAAGCAAAATATGCTTATGAACTGCCGCATCGCATTGGGCGGAGATTAGATGTCCCCACCACGTTTTGCCGGATTCAACGCAAACGCATGAAACGCATTTAACGGACACATGTGAACCAAGCTTTAGTATGGTACTATGAAAATTTCTAAGGGTGCAACAACTACAACTGTTACTGAAAAAATAGCTAGGAGATCCCAAAAATAGAAAAACGCATCATTTAGGGTGATAATGTGAAAGTGCAGTAAGTGAGCACGACATAACAATTCAAGCCGAGTTTAGTAAAATTGGATAATTACTATGAACCTCCAGTGTCAAAGATTTTGATTTTTTAACCGCCTGTAAAAATCTTGATACTCTATCAAATGCGTAAGCTGGAAGTACAGCGTGTGATTCAACGGTTGCAGAAAGTAAGACAAAATAGACAAACAGAACGGACAAAAGAAGACAAACTCACCGATGATAGGGTCGATGAAGCCATGTTTCTTGAACCGATGGAATGCCAAATATTTTGTCGATCCAGTTGTGTAGTCGCAATTGGGGCAGTAGAGTCGAAAATACGGCCTCGTACCGGGCAAATGATCGTTCACGTGGCGATGGTATGAGTGTTCGACGGTCGTTGTAAAATTGCAGTACAGGCAGTTGAAATTAGGAACGTGCTCCAAGTCGCTTTCCGAACTGTGATTCTCTTCATCACCCGGATCAGTGGTTCCCCTCACTGTATCCACTGAATCAACTTGAGGGCTGTTAGGCGATACGAGATTATCGAAATTCGAAGAGGTCCAATCACTATCCGAAGTGTCACTCTCAATATTCCGGTCGCTCATCTTAGATAAATTATTTTTCTTGCGACTTACTGTCTTCCTTTTAATAAAACGCTGCTGAGAGGTCATTTCGATTCTGAGGTTATCCAAAAATGGAGCTTCATCACGTTCAACATTCGGTCGAGACGAGTCCTCTATTACATTGGATTCAAATTCATTTTCTATCGCCAAATTTCCATCTTCTCTGTATTTTCGACGAAAAGGAGGACTCATTTGAAGATCAGGTTTGCCATTTGCAGTACGACGTGGGAAGGTCTCAGCAACTATTTGATGAGGAGCTTTGCCGATAAATTCGACATTCGATACCGCCGAGTTTCCCATTTCATGGGCGGATACTTTATTTGGTACAACCACCGGATTTCCTCTATTCGAGCGAGGGAGAGCTCGAGCTAGATGATAATATAAATGACGATGGTACAAAGGTTTGGCATCCGTTGTAAAGTTGCAGTGCGCACATTTTAAAATGGAAACATTTCCCCAATCGCTTTCCGCTCTGCTTATTTCTACATCGTTCTCCAATTTGACAGGTACCTCGATGTAAGCTTCGTTGGTTTCATTTTTAATCGCATTGGTTCCAGGAGGTGTCGCAAGAGGATCCACTAAATCCAAGTCAGGTAAACAATCGATGTCAAGTTCAGACTGGTCATCTAAATCCTGAAGACATGTAGAAGCGCATGGTATGCTTGCGGAACATCTTTTTTCCCAATCGATTAGGGACCAAGATGGAACGATGGACTGCTTTGCAAATGTGGGCCGCGAATCTTGGTCGGCATTGAAACGGTTCAACATGCGAGGATCATTGGCGAATGAATATGTAGCGTTGATTTGAGGTACGGTACAATCGGTCGAGTCGGCAGCTTCACAAAGGCCGCCTGAAAAACCAGCTGCATTAGACTCGCATTGCTCTCCAGCTGCAGACACGTTCGAACGGCAACTTGAAGGTGTACACGCCCTGCTTGTAGATTCATCGCTGCTTGCACTGCTGGTCTCCTGAAATCAAAACGTTAATACATATACAACGAACAGGAGATAATAATTTAATTGAAACACACTGATCAAACTAAAATTGGGGGAAAAATACTATATACTTAGGTCGCCCTGAGGATGCTTGAACGGGCGAAAGTGCTCGGCCAGGCAATAAAGTATTGGAAATGAGTCGCCTGGTTTTTCTCCCCCTCACACCTCTCAGAATTTTTTTATTGGATATTCGGATTCTACATGCCTTGAAAAGTAACATCATCTTTTGAGGGGGTTAGAAAATTCTTTTTCTTGTGTGGTAACAATGTTTTATTAAACCAAAAATTATTGAGCGAAGTGACATCGTTTCTCGGATGTGACAATGACCGCCGAGTAATCTTGCTTTAACAAACGATTTCCCTTGACCAGGTGTCAAGATTTGGATGAAATAGCGAAACCGGCTCTTAACACAGTAGATACGATAAAAATGCGACTCATTTGTAACATGTGACCTACCTCATCATCTGTAGCGATCGATAAGTAACATTCATCATCACTTTCGCCGCAGAGGTCTACAACTTCCATTATGTTGCTGCCACAGTACCTATCAATATATTCCAGACCTGAAACAAAAGAAATGGCACAATTATTATTTACAGATGAATTCGGAGTTTTTTTTAATTATCAACAATCGACTTCAACATCAAAATAGAATAACAATACAGGTATTTCTTCAGCGATGTTCTTTTGCATGCCTCAGAATGTTTTTATCTATTCTCAAGAGAAGTTCTACTGAAAGGCTGTTCATCAGTCGCAGATAAAGTTGAGATAAACTCGACTCAGCTATCTTGTTAGTGCTGGATGCTAAATATAGTTGATCTCAGCTTTATCTCCGATCGATTACGGGTACGAAGAGAAATTCTCCGATTTAAAATAAAAACATTCGATTCACGATTGAAGACAAAGCGCAACTTCCACGAAATTTTCAGGTGAAAAAAATCGAAAACGATAAAATCGAGTTTTTGCAAGCCAAAAAGTCCGACGTTAGAGCGAAAAGCCCAGATGCTAACCTCATACGGAGAGAGGTACGTGAGTTGAATCAAGGGATTGGGACTGGGGTCTTTTTAAAAAGTCGTCAGAATTTATTTAATAATATTTTTATTCCTCGTTGTTGGGTTTGAGGGGGAGATAACCAAGGCGACTTGTTCTCCTGTTTTTTATTGTCTGCTTGCCGAGCACTTTCGCCCATTCGGGCATCATCAGGGCTTCGTAGCACCATCACAAGGTATCCACGGCCCTGATGATGCCCGAATGGGCGAAAGTGCTTGGCAAGCCGACAATAAAAAACAGGAGAACAAGTCGCTTTGGTTTTCTCCCCCTCAAACCCAACAACGAGGAACGATCGATGCGACAAAGCTGCAACGAATATTTTTATTGTTAATAGACATAATATTTTTATTGTTAGTTGTTATTGTTAATACAGAATGGTACGATGATTCACACTTACGTACGCTTAGCGGATCACGGAAACAGAAATACTGGTTGGCTGATTGATATGACTTGACTGACTCATTTTGCAAATAGTTTACATAGATGAGTCTTATCTACACTATGATAAGATGAAAGGGATTGGGAAATTTCCCAGTCAAAAGGGCAACGAACGTGACACATAACTACTTGGCTGTCAATTGCATGAGTCACGGCAAATTGTTAACGCATTGATTTTTCAACAGAGACGTGCATCGAAAGTTGAACGGAGATAATCAAAAATTGTCAGTTAAGCAACATGCTATAGCTCAGTTTTTCAGGAGAGAAGAAAAACTTTCTTCTGTGCGTACGAGCTGAATTTTTTCAACGGTTATAAATGAATGATGGCCTCGAATTAGGGTGCATAGGTTAAACATGAAAAATCTATTTTCCAAAAAACTAGCCAAGTTATAGTCACTTGGAGTCACGTACCCTACGTTGTATGACTTCTGATGTCACATGTACTTCAAAGATTATTTCACGTCTGACGTTAGTGGCTTGCAAAAACTTTATTGTCGCCACGATCGTATATCTTTCTACAAAATAGTCTGCCAACAATGCAAACATGCGTAGCGTGCGAGTGAAATTAATTCCCATTTATCAAAAAATGGGAATGGGGAAGACGCCTATTTTTTATTTTTGTTCCTAATTGCCTGAATTCTGTTATTTGGTGTCAGCTGAAGACGGAATGACCAATTTTTCATGAAAATTGTGAGTTTCTGCGGAGAAAATCGCTGATGAAAACCGATGATTTTGAACGAGAAATGAACAGATATTACGTCATAACTTGTCCGTTGAACGTGAATATCGATAATAGCGTTTGTATCTTCGGAAGAATAAACTAACATTGGGAGCAATGATTTGAGGTTGCTGTGAGGTAACCGAACCCTAGAAAACCTTATATTTTTAATTCCGCGAATTTCTGCACTTAAGAAATCGGGATTGGTCGCGTAGAAAACATAAACACCAAAATCCATTTCGGGAATATTTTCCCCGGTTCCTTTTTCAGGCAGCAATTGATTTGCTTTACGGGGCATTTTGGGCGGTACTAACTCGACAATTACAAAAACAAAACAAGTAGCAGTGAAGTTAGCCTCACTAACTCGATTTAGCGGTCTTACAGACCGTCTTGTTGTTGTTGTCTATCTTTCAGCCGACTGCAGAGCGCTCTAGGGAGTTAATTCAATCGGTTGGAGTTATATCTCCGGGTTTATTCAAACCGCTGATTTTCCTTAGCGATTTTCTCCGCGGAAACTCACAATTTTCATGAAAAATTGATCGTTCCGTCTCCGGCTGACACCAAATAGCAGATTCAGGCCATTAGGAACGAAAATAAGAAATAGGCGTCTTCCCATTCTTGAAACTTGCTAGCTCAATTTTCAGGTTATTTTTGGGGGGGTTTTGAGGGGAAGAAAATTCGCTTTTTCTAATTTTTCGAAAAAATTTACGCGATATCAAATTATCACGATTTTTGGGCGGTGAATCGAATGAGACCATCGCGGGGCCGATAGATTTATTGGTTCTCGAGTCATCGCAGCTTTTGTGTCGAACTTGGGAGATTTTCAGAAATTTGGCAAAAACAAAATAAAATAAAAAAATTAAAAAAATAAAAATTATTTAAAAAAAATTGAAATTAAGAAAAATAAAAAAGGTCGGAATAATTCCCATCATAAATGGATAATCTTCTTAAATCATTATTGAAGCGAAGGAACAATAAACCACTGTAACAATAATTTACAGCGTTCTTCGCATATTAATATCGTAATATATATACGAAAATAATCGAAGCTATATTCGAGACGGGGCTAACTTATCTCAAGCGCCTTCGTGTTTCGTGCATACTAAATCCCGCATCACTTAACCCTCTCGTGGGAACATCTGCCTGTGAGGCAGATATGATTTACATTTAGGCCACAAAAGCGCCACAATCTCGACCTGGGATGCCAGGTGACCTCATGTGCTTCAGTCAACATCTCCTCATTGATGTTAGAATGTTTTCCTCGCTTCTTGCGGCCATTTTTCCAGGTATACCACATTTTTCTAAACTATAGTCTGCTTCACAGGCAGATGTTCCCACTGACGTGCACTGAAGTATCTGCCTGGTTGCAAATATTCCCACTAACGTGTGTTTCAGTGTCTGTCTGTGATGCAGATGTTCCCCTAGACCAAGTACCCAGTTGATTCAATTTTTTTTTATGAGTGTTATTTCAATTTCTGACTAAAAAACTCAAAATAAAGCTAAGCAAAAAAGAAAACCTTTTCTCAATTCACTTTTGTTGTTGTTTCTCTTTTTTCCGAAGAGTTTTGGTTTTTTTTCAACTTGTTGAGAGTTTTGGTGGCTATACCTTTTCTTATGAGATACTACGAGCCTGAATCAGTAGTGTACTTGTTCCTGGAGAATGGCGCCAATTCCACCGAATATTTCGAACCGTACAAGGCGAATGCTCTAAAAATATTTGCAATGAACATGATTTACAGGTATGTCTGTCTCACAGGCAGATGTTCCCACTAAGTAGGTAGAACACACATGTTCCCACGAGAGGGTTAAGAGTATTGCTTGTGGTATCCGGGGTTAGACGCAGGAGGCTAACTTAGCTCCGATCAATTTAGTGCCTATCAGCGTTCCAGACGATCTTGTTTGCGTTTTGCGAAAAATCTCTATTCATTGAAAGTAATGGGATGCGTTTGCAAGTGAGACAAAACCACGTTTACATAGAAATTCCGACGGCCAATCAGAAGGCCGAACGCAATGACACAGAACGCATTTGCGATGCCCGTAGATGGATGGATATCCGACAAATGCGTTTGCGTTTCTGCGTTCTGTATTTCGATCGACTGCCCGACGCAGGAATGCTATCACCAAGCTAATCAGAAACGCACACGCATTTGACTGAAGCACGTGTACCGTAACGCCGATGAGTAAGAAATGGACGAAATTTTTGCTGAATTAAAGTCAAACAAAGTTTTATCAACTTACTTATATTCGGATTCACCATCACTTCTTCCATCGCGAACTCAAGAGCTGCGTTGTGCGTTCTTTCACGTCCATTTCTTCCATAATTCTCTGCACGTCTGCAGTCTGCGTCTGCTCTAGTGCTCAACCTCTACCTCCTCTAAGCTCTAACCCATAGAGAACCAAAGAAGTAACCAGCCCATAGAATAGAGATCACACATCGATGTATCGGACTAAAAACATCGATGTTATCATCGATGTCTGGGCTTCGATGTATTTTTTACATCGATGTCTATGCTTCGTTTTTTTTTTTTACATCGACGTAGTAATCCCTTTTTTCTTTTGTTTTTATGGAGACTTCGTTTTATCTTGTGTAAAAATCATTCGAGGGGTTATTAAAACATTCCGTAAGCGAGTAGTGAGAATTTTTATTTATTTCCCCAGTGGGTACAGGGTGTAATGCTTTGACAACAGGCTTCAGTTTCACCTCTAGAGTTGATACCTAAACTTAAACGTCAAAGCCTGTAATTGACTAAAAAATGAAAAGATCGGTTTTATTTTGTATCGATTTTTTATCGGTAACATCGATTTTGTTGGCTTTCGATGTTTTAAACATCGAACATCGATGTTGAAGCTTCGATGTCCCAACCCTAGCCAGCAGTAAGGTAGATAGATAGAGGATAGATTGATTTATCTATCTACCTTGAGCCAGCAGCGTTTCATCGTCCTTGAAACAGCAACTAAAAATAACCTTCGAATACGGGCAGTGTTGCCAAGCAGTGTTGCCAGTAGGTTTGGTAATTGTCTAAGCCCTCTCAAAGTTTGATGTTTTACATTCCAAGGCATGCAGAATCCAAATTAAAAAAAATCTATTCTCTAAAAAATTCAATTGCTTTTGAGGAGGAGAGTTTTCATTTATTGAGGCTTCCCAGAAAATGGTCAATGTTTATATTTCTACGGTTTTTTAGATGCCGAATCGAATGTGACAATCGCCGAGCCAATAGGTTCTCGAGCTATCGCAGATTTCGTACAAAGAATTTACGAAATATTCTAAAATTAGGCATGACAGAATTGAAAAAACAAAAAAAGCTAATTCCAAAAAAATTACAATGAAGTGAACTTTGAAAAGAACATTTCTTTTTGTTTGAGATTTTTTAAATGAGAATTTAGCTTTCAATTTGGAAATTAAGAAAAATGAAAATGATGAAAATTACAATGGTTGCTACGGAGTTTGCCCTCATATA
Source organism: Tupiocoris notatus (assembly GCA_037159825.1). Lineage (NCBI taxonomy): Eukaryota > Metazoa > Arthropoda > Insecta > Hemiptera > Miridae > Tupiocoris > Tupiocoris notatus. Next base: position 65,138 of record JASJUZ010000610.1, on the reverse strand, counting down.
TCAATATATTTTTGAATAGGAACGTTCACAAATGTTTGGAATAAAATTACCATTACAAATGGATAGTTCTCCTATATCATTATTGAAGTGAAGGAATGATAAACGTACAATCATTTGCAGCGCTTTTTATTTGACATTTGAAATTCAACATTTATTTTAGGGGTGGGGAATGTTCTTTCTTGGGTTTATTATTATAGTAAACCAAAATCAAGCGTCACCTTACCGCAATTACGAACATTCTATGACTTCAAACGTTAACTAATGATTTCTCTAATAGCCAATAAAAATCAAAAGAAAAAACATTGAATGAATGAATTTAGGATTCATTTTTTTACACAGTTAAGGGCATTAGTGCCCTAAAATGAATTCACAAGTAAAGAACAAATCAAAAACCTAATAATTAAAATTGGATCCATAAAAACTTTAAAATTAGATTAACAATATACTTGGACTCCAAACTTTTCATTTCTCCAAACGTCTTTCATTGAAAGGTTTCATCTCGAAAGTACTGCGTTTTATCCAAATTTATTTAAGCTAATTTTGCTCATTCATTTTTTTTTTTTTGAATTTCATTGAGTTTTATAAATTTTTCACGGGGACACGACGATTCATGTCTTTCGAACACGGGCAGGCACACAAATTCACAGAAACTTATTGTTCAGGGAGTGTTTTTGAGTTAAAATTGACTCAAAAAAACACCTTCGTTCCAAATTCTACTTTATGGACGATCGGAATATTTCCATGTACTACGTAAACGTGGTAGTAAAGATAAGGAATGAAAAAAGCGCCCACCAAGAAAAGGCTCGCGAAAAAAGCGCAAAATACACTCAATCAATAATCAGCTGATAAAAAAATAATAATCAGCTGAATATTCTTTCGTAAAAGTTCCGCAAAATATTCTTCTTTCGCATTGACAATGAATGTCAAGAAATTAATACAATAACATGTTGTAAAAAATCACAAAATATGTCTAACTTCGCAGCGGCAAGGGCAAATAAAGATTACTCAGAAGAAGACGTTCGCCCTCGGTAGACGATAGACGGTAGACGGTAGACGCTGGTTGTTCAGTTGACGTCAAAGTTTGCGTTGAGGTGGTGAGGCAATCCGCGGTCTACCGTACTTGGCTTTGCGAATGTGAAGTCATCGGTGTCGCGTCTTGACGAATCTCGTATTTGGATCTGATTATAATTAATTAAAATTGTGAAATTTTCCTTTTCGCGCGTCAGTGTCCGCGTTTCGTTCAGCGTCTTGTCGGTGGAAATCGGGGGAAAAAAATCGTCGTTTTCCTATGATGAGCTCAGCCGCTCATTCTTCATATTTGGGTAACGTCAGCTTCAAAGGCGATTCACTACCGGATTTCAGCGAATTCGACGATGATTCTGTAGTCGAAGAATATCATAGACAAAGGTGAGCAACGCGTTGGACGATGACAGTGCCGAATTCGATTGATTTCTGTTTTGGACAAGATTCCGTTGACAGTCATAAGTAGGTCAGTTGTTTATTTTGTTCGCCAAGGCGTTTGAGTTTTAGTTTTCCATCTAATATCGCAATATTCTTCTAATACAGCTTCAACTGAATTTTATCGGTGTTTCCAATTCAATTTTCCCGACTTCGAATTTTCTCAAACCTGTTGATTCATTATTCAGTGAAAAGCTCACGCCATCAAAAATTGAACGGTTCAAATTTCCGAAGAAAAAATTTCCAAGCGTATTTATGTATGGTATAAACAATATTGGTAAGCAGATTGATTGATTGTTTATTTTTTTTATTGACCAGGGAAAAGTTAGGGCCAAGTGGCCCTCTCTTCCACCTTCTCTGGATACATATTTACAAAAATTAATACTTCCTCCAACAATCAATTCAAATAATAGGGCTTTTTAAAAAAATACAAATATAAAATATACATAAAATTAACATAAAAAAAATTAAAATAAATATATAAAATTACAAATAAAAAATTACTTCTATTACATGTCACTTTCAATTACAAATTACTGATTGACTGAGATTGCAGAGAGAGAGAATGAATGAAAATAGTTTTTTTTTTAATGTCCTGGCTAGAGTTTACGACAATTCTGCCACCTAATCAAGCAAACACAATATCATTTAAACACAAAATTATATTTAAAAAGAACGCAGTATTTCCATATTTGAGTCACGAAAGCTCCTACTAACGGTACAAATTTATTTTTCTACAACTGTAATCGAAAAACTAGCTAAAAGAATCCGAAAATAGAAAAATTCGCCAAGCGGGTTAATTATACGGAAATGCAGTATGTGATCCTAACATAAGGATTTAAGCCAAGTTTTTCGAACTGGGATAATTTCTATGAACCTCGAGCGTCAAAGATATCGATTTTTCACGGCCTGTAAAAATCGAAATTGTCAACAAACGGCATTCGGCGGAAGTATGGTGTGTGATCCAATCGGTACAAAACACGTTTCGTGAAATGGAGTCATTTTTATACCCAAATAGACAAAAATGCACAAATAAAAAAACGGAATAAGCGAACTACGAGGAAGTACGGTGTGTGACGCCAATAATAAAAATCGAACGACATTCAGCTGACATAAAGAAAAATTTCAAGTCCTCCAGCTTTAAAATACAATTATTTTTGCAGTCTGAAAAAATCAAAGTATACTCTATATGAGTATGGAAGTACTGTATGTGACCCGCGTGATAAAAATCAGACTTCATTCAATCGCCGTCCCGATTATTTCTTGAACGTTCAAATATATTGTTTTTCGCGGCCTGTAACAATCATAATACGCGCTATCGACATGGTTTAAAAATCTCATAACGCGGAGGTACCTTGTGTGACCCAATATTAAAAAAAAACATAATTTGCTCGCCATTATAAGAATTTTAAGACAAATGTATACAAATATTTACTCTTATAGCCTGTAAAAAAAATCGAAGCTTCGCCGCCCAACCCCTTGTCTGGGGACTCCGCCCCCCACTCCTCCAGCGCGTCCCTTTGGATTGGCTGCGCTCCTCCTGCCATGCCTTACAAATCGCTAGGGGTGTAGTGTCCTTATCACTACTGTATCTTAAAAATTGTAAAATATTGTAAATCGTAAAAATCTTATTCTAAAAATTAAATCTTATTCTGGAGTTGAGTTAAAAAAGGGTTAAAATAAACTACTGACTACCCCCCCCCCCCCCCCGGAGATGTGAGTAACTCAGATGACTGTTTTTTAATTTATTGACCAGAAGAATTATGTCCCCTGAAGAGGCCTTGAGAGGTGAAAGCGCTCGGGAAGAGATGAAAATGAAATGCAAGGGAGAAAGTCGCACTATTCTGTACACCTTGCCTACCAGATCCGTATGGACATGCGACTACTTACAATGTTGAGTGATAATATTTTTAAGTGATATTTTTTTAGCGATCTGTGGAAAATCCTCGAAAATAATAATAAAAAATAAAAAACCATAAATAAAAATAAACGAAATTTCGAACGTAATTGGAGAACGGCCGGGCTAAAAAGATGTTTACACTCAAACTGGCATTTTCCCTTCGGCTCAATATTATCACCGATTCATTTCGTGTTGTCAAGTGTTGTGGTAAATTCGAGTTCATCGCCCGATAGTTTCGCCTGCCTTGGCCAGTCTGCAACCAGGTAGACCGTGATGAATCGTGGACAGAACTGATGTGGACCCCCTTGACAGTCGACAAGAATGGAATGTCTCGGTTTTGGACGGCTTCCAATGCGCCCGGTCGACGCTCGGATTTATTCAATACGCAGTCAAAACGTTCCAATGTCTCTGACATGGCAATAGTGACGTTCCTCAATTACACGTCACTACCGTCCATCTCTATTACCATCCGAATTGTCCGATTGGAAAGCAGTTTTCCCGTTTCCTCCCTCGATTTTCCTCAGCATTATTCGAACGTGGAAGTTGAAATTAATTGACCGTGCGCTGCGAGATATTGCATAAGATAGCGCATTTGCTGTGGTTTATTATTCCTTCCTATATAGTGATTTAAGGAAACTATCCATTTGTGAGTACTTCACCCCACCTTGGATTTTCGTCCAACTGGGATACTTTCCCGTCGTGGAAGTCGTCAGCCGTTCGCATAGGGAAATCAGAAGATTGATTATCAATCGATCCTGCACTTACTAATTCTGACGACTTCGCTAGCGGCTACTCATTGCCTCCCCCCCCCTGAGTGTGGAGGACGAAGGGTCGGGCCAAACAGATTGACCCCAGCCGGATTCGAACCCGGCACCACGGTGTAGAGAGCCAACGCTCCATACCACTACACCACGGGTGGCCCCTTTGTTATCGTAATTATTCCGAACATTTGTGAACGTTCCCACACAAAAACAGATAGGCAACATAGGGGAAAACTCCGCAGCAACTATTGCAATTTTAGTCATTTTCCTTTTTCATAATTTCCAAAATTTAAATCTGAATTTTTCGCCTTACGGTATAGTTGAAAAAAGTGTTCGACGAGCGTTCCAACGAGTATAGAACTAGTTTCATACTCGTAGCTCCGAGAGCTCTCGAGTTATACCGAATTTCTGAAAATCTCCCAAATTCAGTACAAAAGCTACGATAACTCGAGAACCAATAAAGCTATTGACCCGGCGATGGCCTCATTCGATTCAGCGTCCAAAAATCTATAGAATTTGATACCACGTACACATTTTTCTGAAAAACCTTGGAAAATATGAATTTTCTCCCCCTCAAAACCCCCTAAAATACCCTTAAAATTGAGCTGGCAAGTTGGTTCAAGAATTGGGCCGTCGTAGGACCGAGATTGATTTTTGGTGAAAATTTCAAATTTTTAGCTCTTACGGTTTGGCCGGAAAACGGCTAACGGCGTACGGCGGACGGACAGAATTTTTTTTATTGGATATTCGGATTCTACACGCCTTGAAACGTAAAACATCAAATTTTGAGGGGGGTTATACAATTTTTTTTCTTGGGCGATTACAATGGTTTATTATTGAATAATAAACCAAAATTCTGTCCGTACGCCGTCAACACTTTTCCGGCCAAACCGTAATAGCTAAAAATTTGAAATTTTCACCAAAAATCAATCTCGGTCCTACGACGGCCCAATTCTTGAACCAACTTGCTAGCTCAATTTTAAGGGTATTTTTGGGGGGTTTTGAGGGGGAGAAAATTCATATTTTCCAAGGTTTTTCGGAAAAATGTGTACGTGGTATCAAATTATATAGATTTTTGGACGCTGAATCGAATGAGACCATCGCCGGGTCGATAGCTTTATTGGTTCTCGAGTTATCGCAGCTTTTGTGTCGAATTTGGGAGATTTTCAGAAATTTGACATGATGGTATAACTCGAGAGTTCTTGGAGCTGTAAAAATCGTTCTATACTCATTGGAATGGTCGTCAAACACTCTCTCCAGCTGTACCGTTAGGCAAAAAATTTAGTTTTTAATTTGGAAATTAAGAAAAATAAAATAGATTAAAATTACAATAGTTGCTACGGAGTTTTCCCCTATAGTTACCATCTGTTTTTCGATGGGAATAATTACTATCACAAATAATGGATGTCTTTCTAAATCAATATTGAAGCGAAGGAATAATAAACCACTGCACAATCATTTGCAGCGTTTTTAAAAGTATTCCAAGGCATTGAACTCATCAGAAAAATATTTCAGGAAATATAATTTATAAGACAATTTTAATTTTGTAGATTTCCGCTTCCTTCTATGCCGTTGTGAATTGGCATCGAAGGTCGCGAACGCTCGTGGGTTTCAATTTCGCAAATGGGAACGGAATCATTTGGCTCCAGGAATCGTATAGCTCGTGCGTGATCTCGCGTATAGAAGCTGAGTCGGGTAAAGGCTAAATTTAGCTTCGCTCGAATGTTTATGAAACGTTATCCGAGCCTTTAAGCGATGGGAGTCGCCGGTGAATCTGGGTCGCTCTCAAAGATGAGATCATCAATAGTAATTGTTCCCTCGGTCAACATTCTCATGAGTTAATCAGATCATTATTTTTTAACTGCTGAATGATGGTTCGGAAATCGTAGTCTAGGCGCTTTTATCCGAAATACAGCTTGGCACGTGAAAATCGAAGGATATTTTGCCGTGATGTATTTAACGCCGTGAAGATGCCCGAACCGGCGAAACATGTCAGAAAAATAAAGAAGATTCAGTCTCAGGTCTAGACACCACACAAAAAGATGTTTAGATGCAGACTAGGCTTAATTTTCTCTATAAATATAGTAGTTTAAATGTGCGAAATTTCATTTGTCCAGTTTTAGTTTAATTTTTGCATGAAAATGTACAGATTTCCGAGCTCCGTCTTCCGGTACTTTCCAGCGGACTAAACCCGGCAGACTTGGTTTCCGTCACTTACGGGCCTTGTAGAATCTACTTGCCGAATTTTAGTTATCCAGAAGAAGTTGCAATTTCGGCCAATTTTGGCAACTTTGGACTTGCACCATTTTATATTCGAGCGGCTTTGAGCCGGCAGACCAGCATTTATGTGTTCAGGAAAGTTGGCCCTTTTAATTTCTGTATCTAAAAATTATACACCTTTTGTGAGCATTTTTTCGAGCTGGCTCCAGGACTATTAATCAAGTGCAGTATTTAATAGACTGTGTTACCATGGTAACAATCATCTGGGTTTTTTTCTAACGCTTTTTCGTAACGCTTTTCAAGTTTGTGTGCCATATCAAAGACATAAGAACGTCAATTAGCAGAGTTGAAACGCTGCAAATGATTGTACAGTGGTTTATTATCATTTCACTTCAATATTGATTTAAGAAGACTATCCGTTTGTCATTTTAAATATTCCAAACATTTGTGAACGTTCCCACCGAAAAACAGATGGTAACTATAGGGGAAAACTCCGTAGCAACTATTGTAATTTTAATCATTTTTATTTGTCTTAATTTCCTAATTAAAAGCTAAACCTAATGCCTAACGATACAGCTGGAGAGAGTGTTTGACAACCATTCCAATGAGCATAGAACGATTTTTATAGCTCCAAGAACTCTCGAGTTATAGCCTCATGTCAAATTTCTAAAAATCTCCCAAATTCGGCACAAAAGCTGCGATAATTCGAGAACCAATAAAGCTATCGACCCGGCAATGGTCTCATTTGATTCAGCGTCCAAAAATCTATATAATTTGATACCACGTACACATTTTTCTGAAAAACCTTGGAAAATATGAATTTTCTCCCCCTCAAAACCCCCCAAAAATACCCTTAAAATTGAGCTAGCAAGTTGGTTCAAGAATTGGGCCGTCGTCGGACCGAGATTGATTTTTGGTGAAAATTTCAATTTTTTAGCTCTTACAGTTTGGCCGGAAAACTGCTAACGGCGTACGGCGTACGGCGTACGGCGTACGGCGGACGGACAGAATTTTTTTATTGGATATTCGGATTCTACATGCCTTGAAACGTAAAACATCAAATTTTGAGGGGGGGTTAGAAATTTTTTTTTCTTGGGCGATTACAATGGTTTATTATTGAATAATAAACCAAAAATGCTGAAAACGGACTCGCTGGATTTTGGTTTAATATTCAACATTAAACCATTGAAATAGCACAAGAAAAAAAACGCTGCAAATGATTATACAGTGGTTTATTATTCCTTCGCTTCAATAATGATTTATGAAGACTATCCATTTGTGATCGTAATTATTCCAACTATTTGTGAACGTTCCAACCGAAAAACAGATTGGTAACTATAAGGGAAAACTCCGTAGCGACTATTGTAATTTTAATCATTTTGGTTTATTATTCAATAATAAACCATTGTGATCGCCCAAGAAAAAAAAAATGTCTAACCCCCCTCAAAATTTGACGTTTTACGTTTCAAGGCATGTAGAATCCGAATATCCAATAAAAAAATTCTGTCCGTCCGCCGTACGCCGTACGCCGTACGCCGTACGCCGTTAGCAGTTTTCCGGCCAAACTGTAAGAGCTAAAAATTGAAATTTTCACCAAAAATCAATCTCGGTCCGACGACGGCCCAATTCTTGAACCAACTTGCTAGCTCAATTTTAAGGGTATTTTTGGGGGGTTTTGAGGGGGAGAAAATTCATATTTTCCAAGGTTTTTCAGAAAAATGTGTACGTGGTATCAAATTATATAGATTTTTGGACGCTGAATCGAATGAGACCATCGCCGGGTCGATAGGTAGGTAATCACCTAATTAAAAGCTAAATTTTTTGCCCTACCGTACAGCTGGAGAGAGTGTTTGACGACTATTCCAATGAGTATAGAATTTTCTCCTGCTCAAAAATACCCTTCAAATTGAGCTAGCGATGTGGTTCAAGAATTTTTGGTTTATTATTCAATAACAAACCATTGTAATCGCCCAAGAAAATTTTTTTTCTAACCTCCCCCCCTCAAAATGTGATGTTTTGCGTTTCAATGCATGTAGAGTCCGAATATCTAATTTAAACAAATTCTGTCCGTCCGCCGTTAGCAGTTTTCCGGCCAAACTATAATAGCTAAATTCTTGAAATTTTCACCAAAAATCAATCTCGATCCTACTACGGCCCAATTCTTGAACCACATTGCTAGCTCAATTTTAAGGGTATTTTTGAGGGGAAAAAATTAATATTTGCCAGGGTTTTTTTTCTGAAAAATGTGTATTTTCTATCAATTTCTATAGATTTTTGGACGCTGAATCGAATGAGAATTTTTTTTCCCCGTACTCGAAACCTAGGATCGCCAGTGAAAAGAACGAAACGCGCGCATAGTTTTTTATCCTGACCGGTCGCGGCTTTGCGGAGGGTCCTGCTCTCGGAACATAATGACGTTGGGTAATTTGCTCTCGAAATTATGATCCGCTCCAATCATTCCCGTCCTTGTCACGACATTATCGCTCCAACTCCTACAACTACAGCTTAATGAATGTTAACTATCCGCATTTTCCAGGCCGGTTCGAATATTGCGGAGCTACAAAGACCGATCGTGTATTACAGAAATGACGGAATTCGGATTAGCAGCGATTTTTTTTGCCTTCCGTAGGAATGTGGAGAAAGCCCCTTTGATGCTACTAGGCCTGTTACAACCTAGCGAAATAGTGAAATAAACTTCCTTTTTTTGAAGTCGGTTAAAAAAATATTAGCCTTGTGCGTAAATTATTTCCTTCATAAGGTTTCGGTCGCATTCTCTGAAGTGAAGCGGAGAGTTGACTACGCACTAAACGACCGCAGTTCGAACTCTCGACGAAAACCGTTCGATCTTGCATCAGTTGATCTTTTCTTCTCGTTTCACTGACCGGCCCCTTTCTCATTTTTTGCGGTCAAAGGCTACACAACCTTTGACGGGTTCATGGTCTCTTGAGCCCAATAGTCCGTGACATCTAACTCAGCTTCTCTTCGAAGGAAAGAGTTCAGCGAACGGAAGATTCTTTTCGATCGCCAAAAAAAAAAAAAAAAAAAAAAAATAAAAATAAATAAATAAATAAATTAAAAAAATAAAAAAATAAAATAATAATAATAATAATAATAATAAAAACAACTAAAATACCAGTCTATTTAATTGCTTTCTGACGGAAGAGCGTTAGAAGTGAAGAAGTTTAAATGTAAATTAATTTGGCTCTCGTTAATAGCTTCGTTGTGTTCTCGTTCGATTGAACGTCCAAAAAAATCGACTTAAATTGTCTGAAAAACTCGGGAAAATATGAATTCGTTTAAAGTTCTTTCAGAAAAGTGTTGAGCGAAATGTTTTTCAATCGGATTTTTTACCCTTGAACCGTAAAACATCAAATTTGAGTTGAGATGGAAAAAAAGTTTTATTACTGAATAATGAACCAAAGACGCTGCAACTACGGTTTATTATTTTTTTAAATCAATTATAATTAAAATTACAATCTAGCGATAGTAGACGAGAGATTGTCACAAATTCCATTAATTACACAGGTTTACAAAAAAAATATATATTTTTTTTTTCAAATTGTTTGGAATTTGATTACTGATTTTCATGTATTTTTCAGCGCTGATTGCAAAAATGCAATCAATTTTTTTTTATCGCGTAAGGTTTTCTCGCAAAAAATGAATTACTTTTTGGTATAATAGCAAAATTGTAGCAATTTTTCAATTTTTTTCTCAAGTTGAAGGATTTTATTTCATGTATAATACATATTATAAACTACATATATCTAGTACACTTACTGGCCAATCTTTCATGAAAATTGCGAGTTTCCGCGGAGAAAATCGCTAAAAATCAAGCCATATTCAACTGTCATAAAAAAAAAATTTTCAACTCCTCCAGCGTTCAAATATATTCATTTTTGTGGTCGATAAAAATCAAAATGTAGCAAATGTGCAAATAACGCGGAAGTACTGCATGTGACTCACTTGATAAAAAATCAGGCATCATTCAATCCCAACATTTTAGGACCTCGAACGGTTCCTTTTGATCGGAATGAGTTGCAGAACACGTAGGAGAAGCAACTCACGTTATATTCTGTACTATTATAGAGAACCTGGAGTAAATTCGTGAGTGTCGATTTTCTCAGGTATCGCAAGATTCTCTTGCCTCAGTTCCTCAGAGGTGGCAATGACATGCGAAAGACCTTACCCGTTTGACCGCTGGATCGTGAAATTAGAACGGTGTAACGTTACTGCCTTTGGAGAACATTAACGGTAGACTATCGTAAAAAAGTTTCCCGATGATGTGCATTTTGGCCGGATGATGCGTCGTACAGCTCTTGCGTTTCATCTCAGATCGCACCGTTCAGTATAATTTTAATTTAATTCACCCAAGCATTTGATTTTTTTATTTTAAGAGTGTGTTGAGAAAAATGAGCTTATTCTCCGATTTTGACTTTTTATTTATTTATTTATTTTACATATTTACGGGCATAGTGTGCCCAATAAACTTAAATTAAATAACAGCGCTTCCTAATTTAACATAATACAAATACTGATTAAAAATTTAAAGAAAAACATGTACAAAATTGAAGGGAAAAAAAAACAGTTTTTATACTTGTGAGGGGGGTAAAGAAAAAATCAATATCGGGGTGGTTCTCCAAAAATAAATAAAAAAAGGAAGAAGAAAAAAGGGAAGCTTAAAATGGGAATGGGAAAAATTTAGGGAAAGAGCAATTTAATCTACGTTTTGGGGGGTTTCCCACAAAATGAGGAGACCTGGCAACACTGTGTGCCTTACGAACCTCTGTTAACCTACTTCCCACGAAAAAATCCTCGTTCCCCCGATTCCCATCCCCAGTTCTTAAATTCCAGTCCAGAATTTATTGTACAAATTTCCTCTCTCTCTAGATTTTCGTCAGTTTTGGAATATCAGACATTGGATGTTTAGTAATTCGTATAGCGATATCCTTATGTTCTTATTGATCCGTTCTATTTCTTCTATCTTTTTCCTATCGGACCATTAACATTTCCATTAACGACTTTGTTCTCTGCCGTTACACTAATTCTAATGATAATGTTTGGTGTTGTGTGTGGCAGCTAATCTCTGTTGGGCTCCTTCGAAATAATCAAAACCAAGTAACCGGCCGATTCTTCAATTTCGGTGAGTTTCGCGTATTGTCTACTGTATTATTTGTATAATTATATTTTCGTCGTGTCGCAGAATTGCTAATTGCCAAATAAATTTATCGGTGATTACGAAAATTTACAATTTTTTTTTCATTGTTGTGTTTTTTTTTTTCTTTTAGCGCCCAGAGACCTCCTAAAGACAAAATGGCTCCCACTGCCACGACCATAGAGACAATCACTGTCGTCCGTCCGCTCAAGGTAAGAAAACAGCCGTCTTTCTTATTTTGTTGCTTTCCGATCTTCGTTGAAGTATTCGCAACTTAAACTAGTAAGACAATAAATTTTACTAATCCTGAAAACGTATTAAAACCAGTACGGTGTGTGTCATTTATAATAGAAATCAATCAACAATTCAGCTGACTTAAAGAAACATATCTAGTCCCCCAGCATTAAAATATAATAATTTTTGAAGTCTGGAAAAATCAATATATAGTCAATATGCGTATAACAATGAAGTACTGTATGTGATCCACTTAATAAGATTCAGAATTCATCCAATCGCCGTCCTGAACATTTCAAGACCTTGAACGTTCAAATACATCGAGTTTTGCGGCCTGTAAAAATCAAAATACAAAATAGGCACTAGTGAAATCGTGAAAAAAGCTCATAACGTAGAGGTACGGTGTGTGTCCCAATATCCGAAAAATCAAGTGGCATCTGCTCGCGTGACGAACATTTTAAGCCCTCAAACGTAGAAAAATATTGACTCAAATAGCCTGTGAAAATCAAAATAGAAAAAATTTCGAACGCTTATATCTCGGAAGTACTGTGTGTTATCCTAAATCCGGAAACGGCTAATTTTGCACAACGGTAGGTAATTTTTTGACCACATACAGACACAGACACCTGTTCAAAAGTGTCTCTGAGTAACGTAGTATAAAAATTTCTTCCAAATTCGACTTTTCGGAAGATCGCAATACTTCCATTTACTACGTAAACATGGAAGGAAAAATAGAACCAGCAGATCATTTGCGATTTCGACGTACTATTTTACTAGCCTAATTTATTTATTTTTTTTCTTATTTTTTTGATTTTTTTTTTTTAATAAATTTGCTCAAAATGTTGAAAGCTTCTAGCCGGCCTCGATCGAATTCGTCGAAATACATATAGTTTTATTTATTTATTTATTATTTTTTTTTTTTTTGTGCAACTAATTGGAGTTGTTTGCAGCTCGCTTTCCTCGCTAGTTAATAATCGGACGGGAAGTCCGGTTTATGTTGGTTGATCTAGGGCTCGATAAGTTTTACAGAAGCTGCGGCTCGTTTGGCCAAATATTCCAAAGCAACAGGTGGCCCCTCCTTTGCCTCGAGTTGGCCCAATTTTGAGCTGGAGAGTTCTTATCCGCGAATATCGAGGTCGTCGACCTAAATAGGAACAGGCCTATTTCGACGAGAGCTCGAACAGCGGGGGAAGCTTCTCTCCGCAGTCGAGATGCCCGGCGAATCACGTCGAGTTGATATGGAGTAAAAATAGACTCGCTCTTTATTAATGGTCGATGTCGGTGGGCGGTTTCAACGCGTTCGTAAATGCGGCTTTCGTGTTTTCCTATTTTTTCCCCTTTCAAATCCATCTCAGTCCTGTTTCGCAAATCCGCGACTTGGAGCGTGCTTGTATTGTAAACAAGAAAAGTGTTCGCGTTTTGAAAAAATGGCCCTGAGTTGGGCGAGGCGTTGGATAAGTTGTCAGATTGCTACTGAGCCACTAATCATCAGCCCGTTTTGTCTTCGGCAGCAGAAAAATTTGAATAACAGTTTTTCGGATATAAAATTTTCAGATAATAAATTTTCAGATTTTCCAATCGCACTTCGAAAATTTCCGTTGTATCGCATATAAACCTACGAACCTTTGAAATAACTATTAAAAATAATAAACCCTTTCACAAATTTCTGTTCAAAGTTTGAAGACGTGTCCGACCATCATAAGTAGATGCGGAATTTTATCTGAAATTCTCCAATAATTGAAGAAACTAAAATCATCGTTTGAACTCGCGAAAGCCCAATTATTCAGCCAGACAGCTGCTTCAATTTTTTGTGTTTGAAAAGGGCGAAAATTCATACTTTACGATGATTATTTTTGCGTATATTTCAATAATGAACCGTTTTAATCGCTCGCGATGATGTTTTCCCTCAAATTCGATGTTTTGCGTTTCACGGTAGATAGAATTCGAAAAAAATTCTGTTTGTCGGCACTTTTCTGAAAAAAAAAACTGCGTTCTGGAAATTTTCACCGGAAATCATTCTTGACCTGACAATGGCTCAATTCTTCAACCAAGTCGCTACCTCAATTTTAAGGAATTTAAGTGGGGAAAATCCGTATTTTCTTACGTTTTTCAAACACAGCTGTATGTGGTATCACGAGTCGATGGAATTGAAAAAAGCTCCATCAGTATTTCAATGGCAATAAAATCTTGAATATGTGCCCTGGCAAGACTCTTTTCCGGTCTTTTGGAAATAATTAAGGTTAGTTTGTTCAACAACAGATAAGAGAGCATCATAATTGGAAAATTTTTAGAAAGTTCGAGTTCCAAAAATAAGTTTTTTTTTTTAATTATTTTTTTTTTAATTTTTTTATTTTTATTTTTTTAATTCCTCTCTTATTTCACGAGGGGTGCAAAATGTTTGGGATAGATACTAATACAGGCTATTATCTTAAACTACAATTGAAGTGAACGATAAATTCATCACTTTATTCGCCAAAATGATTTGCAATACATCAAACGGTTCCGCGAGAAACGGATTATTCATCAACTTGGAAAAAAACTCAAAAATGGCACAAAAAGAAATATTTTCGTCTACGAAAATATTTCCGGATCCGGTTCCAAAAACTTCTGGGACATCCACAGTCTGAATATAATCTTTTCCCCATCTGAAACCAGTGGTGTGCATAAACCACACAATACTTCCATGTTTGAGTCGGTAACCAGGAATAACCTATTATAAAATCGAGAAGCTCGCTCTTATTACTCAATATGCGTATAACGTGGAAGTTCTGTACGTGACCCGCGTGATAAAAATCAGGCATCATTCAATCGCCGTCCTGAACATTTCAAGACTTTGAACGTTCTAATTATATTGATTTTTTCCTTCTTTACCTATAGATACACAACGATGGCCTCTACCTGTTTTACCACATAAGCATAATTGAAACTGCAAGAATAATAATTTTTTTCTGAAATTTAATTTTCCAGCTTTTATGTTGGTTCTGATTGAATTCCAATTTTTATACCTTATATGCGTTTCAATTTATTTCTTCATAATTGATCATACCGTTCGCCAACCTCTCTTTAAAGCAATTTTTTGTTAATGTTTTGTGCAAGCATCTCAAATAAGACGAAACTGTTCAACCGGCATTTGCCCAATTGACAATTTTATATTAATGGCTCTGTATATTTCTCCCCTTTTTTATTTAAAAAAGAGACCAATTTTCTCTTTTTCTGATCGAGGTTTCTCCTAAATTTCCACTCGAGACCTGGCAACACTGGTACCCAGTTGTCGCTTTTGTGGGCTTTCTATTATCAGATTGAAGTCCTCTGTTGTTGTTAAGCTTCGAAGCAGGTTCTGGCATCTGCCGGCGACGGCTGGAAAACCTTTCGGTTTCTCTATCATCCGCTAGGTCGTTCTTGTATCTTCGAGCTGCTACGGTGGCTTGATAGATACAGTGCGGCCAAGCGAGAATCGCGGCTGTGTTTATCCTAAACTTGGCTGATATAGCATTGACTTACATAGGTTCGTCTCATAATAATGCTTATAAAATCGTAATTTATATCCTCAAATACTTAATCAAAAACTTTTCAATTGCTCAATAGTATTTTGAACTAAAATAAAATACGAAAATAATTTATTTTGTGTCATAGAAGGTGTAAATTAATAAATAACGGGAGTGTGCCTAGCTCAACTTATTTTCATAAAAAATTATTTTCTTAAAAAATATTCATTTTCTTCAAGACCTTTACTGCAAAAAAATTGACTGCTAGTTAACCGTGAGAATAAGTGCTGCAAATGTTAACACATGTTTATTTTACTAAATAGACAAAAGTCTAAAAAATCTTCAAATTTATTTCTTAGTCTAAAAAATTTCGAAATTGTTCAAATACAAAAATTGTCAACAAATATTTATTTAAAAATTATAAAAAATAAAAAATTTTAATTTTTTTTTTAAAAATTGTCAAAAACATTTATTAAAAAAAAAAATAAAAAATAAATAAAAATTTCCAAATTGTTTCCAAGTCCGAAAATTTTCTAAATATTTTTATGTCCATTTTTTTAGTTACCTTGTGGATTCCTCCGTTTATTGCAGTTAATGGGCAGCATTTTTTCCAAAATGGTGTATTATGATGCCGAAATTCCAAGATCATTTCTGGGATTTATATATGCCAAATTTCATAAAAATCCAGCCTATTGGTTGCGGGTAAAAGCCACAAAGGACGTAAGGGTGATGTCTCTTTGCGATCCTTGTTGGGAGTCCTTCGAATCAATTATTTTTCGTATTTGATATCATAATCGTCCGTAAAATTAGGTTTTCGCCCTCGAATTTTCAACTTGAAGCGTTTCAATCAAAGGACGAGTATTTTATATTAATTAAGTGAACGATAAATGATTGAATGGCCCGGACATTCGTATGGTCTATCGTATTCGCATTGCGTTCGACTGAAATTGATTGAATGAATTTTTGAAGACAATTGACTTATCCGGATAGTTTGCTTAAACCCTATGTGTCACATTCTTTGTCTGAGGGACGAGGTATAATTATTTCCTTCGAGTCCCTGTAAGTTGTAAAAATATAGGTAATTAGTTTTTTAAAAAAATTGGAAGACTTAAAAAAAAAAGACTCGAGCTCTCAATTGATGTATTCAGAAGCAGTCAACCTAGAGAAAGTTTTAAATTCTTAACTCCGCTCAATTTCGAACGAAAAAATAATAATAATAAAAAATAATAATGGAAAATAATAAAAAAAAAAAAAAAAAAAATACTAATTAATAAAATTAACCAGCGGGAAATGGCATACATTCTATTGAGGGCCTGGAATGAGTTTTCCAAAAATCAGAAATATAATTTTACTTCCATGTTTACGTAGTAATGGAAGTATTATGATCGTCTGAAAAGTCGAATACGGGAGTGAGATGAATTCGGAAGAAATTTACACTGCTATGCTCAGAAACACTTTCCGAACAAGTGTCTGTGGTCAAAAAATGACATGAATCGCCATAATCTCCGTGAGAAATGAATGAAACTCAATGAACTTTTCGATAATGTTTCCCTCGTAAAAATTGCAATTTTTTTTTTCGATTTTTACACGCTTAAAGAATCAGTATTTTCGATTGGCGTGTTCTTCGAGTGAAGTTGACGAAATTCGAATTTTAACGATTGTCTCACAACCCGTATTCTCAAAATATGAGTTTTTTTTCTAGCTTTTTAAAAAGTATTTTCCATTTTATTTAAAAGTATTCTCCATTTTAATTTTTACACGCCGCAAATTTAATTATATTCGGATATTCAAGGTCTGGAAATATTCGTTACTGTCTTTGACGCTAGATTTTTAATAAAAATTATGGCGATTGGGAGATGCAATAATTTCTAATATTATCCGATCATTTGTGAATACAATCGATCAGAATTATATTTTCGTACAACTGAACTGACACGCTTCTCGAGAGAAAAAACCTTCGGATCACGAAGGTGATGAATGGATAGACCGCTTCGTTTTTCATATAAATCACATCGCGATACGAAATGTGCCCACGCATATGTTTGCCGACTGTTATTCGACAGCGAAAATAGGCTTTCCGCGTTTTCTCAACCTATAAAACCGCACTCTATATTCACTATTGATTGAGTCGCCCTCTTTATCTCAGCCACAGTCGGAAAGTGTTGCTCGAAAGAGAAAGAAGGCTAAATCCAACGAGGAGATGATCATCCGTGACGGGCGCAGGTGAGAAATGAGAACCAAGCTAACGGAAATTGAGGGAAGGCTAGGGAACTTGTTCCATATATGTCACGGCGGTATTTTCGGTTGAAGCAATTTTTTTCGGCCCTTCCGAAACCATTGCCTAAGCATATTTGACGAGAAGATGGACGAATAAACGCAACAGCGTTCGGTAGAATATGGAACGGGTTTTAGAGCTTCGTAATATCCGCAGTCGTATCTTTTGAAGCGTACAAATGTTCGGCTCGACCATTCAATTCTTCTTTTGGTTTAATTTCAATAATAAACCATTGTAATCGCCCAAGAAAAAAAAGTCTACCCCCTCAAAATTTGATGTATTACATTTCAAGGCATGTAGAATCCGAATATCCAATAAACAAAATAAATAAATAAAAATTCGAAATTTTCACCAAAAATCAATCTCGGTCCTACGTCGGCCCAATTCTTGAACCAACTTGCTATCTAAATTTTAAGGGTATTTTTGGGGGATTTTAAAAAGAGACAATTCATAATTTCCAGGGTTTTTCAGAAAAATGTGTATTTGGTATCAAATTATATAGATTTTTGGATTATTAAAAGCTAAATTTTTTTCCTTACTCTACAGCTGGAGAGAGAGTTTGACGACCCTTCCAATGAGTATAGAACGATTTTTATAGCTTAAATAATTCTCGAGTTATACCCCCAAGTAAAAATTCTGAAAATCTCCCAAATTCGACACAAAAGCTGCTATAACTCGAGAACCAATAAAGTTATCGACCCGGCGATGAACTCATTCGATTCAGCGTCAAAAAATCTATTAAATTTAATACCACGTACACATTTTTCTGAAAAACCCTAAAAAATATGAATTTTCTCCCCCTTCAAAACCCCACAAAAATACCCTTAAAATTGAGTTAGCAAGTTGGTTCAAGAAATGGGCCGTCGTAGGACCGAGATTGATTTTTGGTGAAAATTTTTAGAATTTCAAGTAACTATTGTAATTTTGATTAATTTTTTCTTAATTTCCTAATTAAAGCTAAAGTTATTGCCTAACAATACAGCTGGAAAAAGTGTTGACGACCATTCCAATGAGTATAGAACGATTTTTATAGCTTAAATAATTCTCGAGTTATACCCTCAAGTCAAAATTCTGAAAATCTCCCAAATTCGACACAAAAGCTGCGATAACTCGAGAACCAATAAAGCTATCGACCCGGCGATGGTCTCATTCGATTCAACGTCCAAAAATCTATATAATTTGATACCACGTTCACATTTTTCTGAAAAACCCTGGAAAATATGAATTTTCTCCCCCTCAAAACCCCCCAAAATACCCTTAAAATTGAGCTAGCAAGTTGGTTCAAGAATTGGGCCGTCGTAGGATCGAGATTGATTTTTGGTGAAAATTTCAAGAATTTCAGAATTTTTTTATTGGATATCCGGATTCTAAATACCTTGATACGTAAAACAACAAATTCGTAGGGGGTTAGAGAATTTTTTCCAGTGCTATTAAAACAGTTTAATATTGAATTTCATTCATTTCATTTCATTTCAATTGCATTATATAAATTAACAAAGGTAACTAGTATTGGAATTAAGATATAATTACATTATTTTCTCGTTCGATCCCGATGGTTGAAATTAAATTTTTAAATTATTTACATGAATTTGTCTGGAACGTACGTGAAAAAATTCAACGATAGATGATCGTCTGTTCTTATACGTCCTTTTTTGGCGATAAATGCGGTAAAATTTCAAGAAAATTCGAGAGCCAAACCTGAAGTCGCTCGCAGATCTATTGTAAATTGAGCGGAATTATTCACCGCTGGTGTTAGTCGTTGCATCGAATTCCTCCCCGATAATAGCGAATTGAAGGGCTTCTCTATCGCCTTATTAACTTTCGATACCAGGAGTTAGACAGGGAAGATTGAAGTTCCTGCTCCCCTTTCCTCGGCCACTCTTCCACCCATATGTCACTCTTCTCGTCCATCTCGTCTCATCGCATCCCCCTTCGGCTTTCCCAACTCGACTCTCCTCCGTCATGAATTATTTACCGGACTTCTTTCCCTTGCGAGAGAAAGCCTTCGGTAATCTTTCCTCTGATTCCTCGCCCAACTAACGTTCCGTGATCTTTTCCCGCTCCGTAGATCTCGGGCGTAGGTTCTTTCAGAATTAAAGGGCAAACTCGTTTCGGCCGATACGGCCGAGGGATGGGAGGAATACAATCTGATAAAATACGCTCGAGACGAGGGTTCCCGATCCTGTTGACTTCTCACGTGGCTACGCCAAAGGAAAATTGATGCCGCTTTTACCCTTTCTCGAGCACATATGACATCCAAGCTAAATCAAACCCTCGATGCTATCGCTATTTTACCTTTGGATTTTTTTTCGAACCTGATGTAAGCTTAGGATTCACAACAATTGAAAAAAAAAAATCATAATATTTTTGGTTTATTATTAAATAATAAACCATTGTAATCGTCCAAGAAAAAAAATTTCTAACCCCCCTCAAAATTGGATGTTTTACGTTTCAAGGCATGTAGAATCCGAATATCAAATAAAAAACGCTGCAAATGATTGTACAGTGGTTTATTATTATTTCGCTTCACTATTGATTTAAGAAGACCATCCATTTGTCATTTTAAATATTCCAAAAATTTGTGAACGTTCCCACCGAAAAACAGATGGTAACTATAGAAGAAAAATCCGTAGCAACTATTGTAATTTTAATAATTTTTATTTTTCTTAATTTCCTAATTAAAAACTAAACCTGTTGCCTAACGATACAGCTGGAGAGAGTGTTTAACGACCATTCCAATGAGTATAGAACGATTTTTATAGCTCCAAGAACTCTCGAGTTATACCCTCGTGTCAAATTTCTGAAAATCTCCCAAATTCTTCACAAAAGCTGCGATAACTCGAGAACCAATAAAGCTATCGACCCGGCAATGGTCTCATTCGATTCAGCGTCCAAAAATCTATATAATTTGATACCACGTACACATTTTTCTGAAAAACCTTGGAAAATATGAATTTTCTCCCCCTCAAAACCCCCCAAAAATACCCTTAAAATTGAGCTAGCAAGTTGGTTCAAGAATTGGGCCGTCGTAGGACCGAGATTGATTTTTGGTGAAAATTTCAAATTTTTAGCTCTTACAGTTTGGCCGGAAAACTGCTAACGGCGTACGGCGTACGGCGGACGGCGTACGGCGGACGGCGTACGGCGTACGGCGTACGGCGGACGGCGTACGGCGTACGGCGTACGGCGGACGGCGTACGGCGGACGGACAGAAATTTTTTTATTGGATATTCGGATTCTACATGCCTTGAAACGTAAAACATCAAATTTTGAGGGGGGTTAGAAATTTTTTTTCTTGGGCGATTACAATGGTTTATTATTGAATAATAAACCAAAAAATTCTGTCCGTACGCCGTTAGCAGTTTTCCGGCCAAACTGTAAGAGCTAAAAATTTGAAATGTTCACCAAAAATCAATCTCGGTCCTACGACGGCCCAATTCTTGAACCAACTTGCTAGCTCAATTTTAAGGGTATTTTTGGGGGGTTTTGAGGGGGAGAAAATTCATATTTTCCAAAGTTTTTCAGAAAAATGTGTACGTCGTATCAAATTATATAGATTTTTGGACGCTTAATCGAATGAGACCATCGCCGGGTCGATAGCTTTATTGGTTCTCGAGTTATCGCAGCTTTTGTGCACAATTTGGGAGATTTTTAGAAATTTGACATAATGGTATAACTCGAGAGTTATTCAAGCTATAAAAATCGTTCTATACTCATTAGAATGGTTGTCAAACACTCTCCAGCTGTAGGGTAAGGCAAAAAATTTAGCTTTTAATTAGGAAATTAAGAAAAATAAAAATGATTAAAATTACAATAGTTGCTACGGAGTTTTCCTTTATATTTACCATCTGTTTTTCGGTGGGAACGTTCACAAATGTTCGGAATATTTAAAATGACAAAAATGGATAGTCTTCTAAAATCAATATTGAAGCGAAATAATAATAAACCATTGTACAATCATTTGCAACTTTTTTTTTTTTTTTTTTTTTTTTTTAACACGTAATTCTCTTTTCTGAGGAAACATTGGACTCATATGAGAGCTACGTGGAACCATTTTAAAACTAACGATGCCCTCTTTAGCCAGATCTGTACCTCACGTTTGATTGTCAACATTGTTTGATATCAACTACAAAATCAACTTTCGAACGCTGAATGAGACCTTTTTCGAACGTTCTTTCCAACTTTTCACTACTTAATTTGCAATTTCCATGCCCGTTCGTGATTTTGAAGCCGAGCGATGGAAAAGTCAATAGGGGAAATCGTCATGAATAAATCTCATTCGATTCAGCGTCCAAAAATCAATAGAAATTAACACCAAACACACCTTTTTTTAATCAACTTTGTAAAATGCGAATTTTCTTCCTCTCAAAACCTCTCAAAAATACCCTTAAAGTTGAGATAGCGATTAGGCTAAAGAATTGAGCCATTGTCAAACTGAGATTGATTTTTGGTGGACATTTTAAAACATCAAATTTTGAGGGGGGTTGAAATTTTTTTCTTGGGCAATTACAATGATTTATCATTTATTAAAAAAAAAAAAAAAAAAAAACAGGTAAAAATTCTTTATGCATTTATTATTGAACCTTATCATTTCATTGTTCTTGTTCCATCCAGCTGAACCATTCATACCCAACTTCTAATGATTCATTATATAAAATGTTATCGAGCTTGCCAGTAAATAAACAAGTAAACGCAGAAGTAAAAAAATTGAGAGGTTCTCGTTGTTGAAAAATTCAAGTCGACGTTCTTCGTATAAATTCGCTCCCAATTACTAGGTATAGTAGAATAAAATCCGCACAGCTTGCAACGGGGAACAGTTAAAGAAATTAGAATAGTCTGGAAGGGCTTTCATTAAAATGGACCCGCGAACCGGTAATTTGCGGCGTGGTTGGGGCATCCCGAAGAATGTTAATGGCAGCGAATCCTGTAGCAACATTGGCTGCTCGGGAGAATGAACCAAAACGTGGATTGTATCGCTAAAACCTCACTCCTTCTGTACGAAGTCTTAGCTACACGAACGAAATCGTTTACTGTCTTGGAGGAATTGAAGTTTAATATTTCTACAATCGAGATAAGATCATGCGGAAAATTCAACTTGTATCATATTTTTAAAACGCGTTGAAAACAAGCGTGAGGGCGTAATTATTTTTTAGCTACATAATTCGATGAGATTTTTCAATTGTTCCACCGGTAAAATTTGGCGAAATAAGCCGGCCTTTTAGTTTTAGTTACACGCAGTACTTTTTCACAGTTTCGCACAGTTTCGCTCTAGTTGGATTTCTACGGGCTACAAAAATTATACTTTAGCGCTCAAGGACTTGAAATATTCTTACCGGCGGGTACAACGCGGGTTTTGCAGAGTTTCACTTGTTTTTCAGAGATTTTCACGGTCGTTTCTCTATTTCAAGGCCTCTCCCGGTTGGGAAAATATGCAATTTTGCAACAAAAATATTCGAGACATTAAAAAAAAAGTCAAATTGGCGCAGATTTTGCGCGAAAAATATTCGAGACATTAAAAAAAAAAAAAATGTCAAATTGGCGCAGATCTTGCGCCAAAAATATTTACACGGTCTGAGGGAGAAATATAATATTTAAAAAATACAGCAATACTTAATGCTAACAACAATAATTCAGATTTTGGTTGAATTTGGACTGGGCGTTATTCAATGGATTATAAGCAACCAACTTTCATGGGTAAGGTTTAAAACAGAATCGTATTTTATTCCCATAATTTTCTCGTCAACTTCTCGCCTTTTCACCAAAATCGGCGCCACTACGTGAAGCATCATGTATTATTAATTACAAAATATGTGTAGGGCAATTCAAATATAGGTATTCGAGTAGAATTTTTGAATGTTGGACATTCAGGGAAAAGTCGGACTTTCGACGAAAAATCGGGTTTTTGGTGAAAACTAGAAAATAAGGAAAAAAGTTGTAATTTGGAGGTTTTTCGGAGAAAAGTCGACGTTTCGGGGAAAATCGAAATTTGGGGATGAAAGGTTTTTTGGGGGAAATCGCACTTACGAAATCAATTTTGGGAAAACGTTTTTTTTATCTAGATACAAAAAAGAGTTTTTTTTTTTTTTTTTTTTTTTTTTTTTTTTTTTTTTTTTTTTTTTTTTTTTTTTACAAGATACGTTTGATTTTACGGAAAATTTCGGGAATTTGGGAAAGTTAGCCCGACGTGTCGGAAGAATCACGCTTGTGCGGCAAAAATTCAAAGCAAAGTGGTGAGTCCGAAAATTTGTCGGGCGTTCAGATAAACTTCATAATTTCGGGAAAAGTTTTTTGCTGGAATTTGACGGAATAATCTGGTTTTTGGGGAGAGGAGTTAGCCATGAATTTAAGAGAAAGCCAGGTTGGCGAAGAAGGTGTTTTTTGGGTGTATAATTTGGTTTTTATGAGATAATCTAATTGTTTGTTTGAAAGTCGGATGTTTAGAGAGAATTCAGTTTTTTTTTCACGGAAATGTTATAGTTTCGAAAAGGGTTGGTTTTTGAGGAAAAGTGTGGTTTTGGGAGAAAGTCGGACTTGTGGGAAAAATCGAACGCACGGGAGAATGTCGAATTTTGGAAAAATTTCACACTTTCGTGGGATAATCGGACTTTCTGGTGAAGTTGCGTTTTTGAGAAAAATTCGGTCTATTGCGCGAGTTTCGGACTTTCAGAGGAATGTCTTTAAGACGTATTTAAAACTCTCGGTGGAGAGCCAACTGTGTGAGAAAAGTCAGACTCTTGACTAGCAAAGAAGTGTCTCGTAAAAGACTGCAAGTTTACTTTTAAAACTAAAAACTAAAAAATAAAAATATGAACATTTAAGCGTTTGGGTATTTAATCAATGGAACAGAGACTGACTGGAAAATTTGTATGACTAATTACATTCAAAGCAACAGTCCATTTTCGGTCGTGGAGAGCGCAATTTCTTTTCGGTAAATTGCTGGAGTTCAGAACTATAATGAGGCTAATTCACATTGAATTTTTCTATTCCAAATGCGATCATCAATGATTAATGTAAATACCTAAAAATACAACTTCCAAGTGATATCGCAATCATTAAAAAAATATTGAAGGAATAGAGATCGAGGGAAGAGAAATGAAATCAAAAAGTAGTGGGAAACAGGAGAATTGCCGACGTCACTAGCCCAGCCACAGAGAGTCTTTCATTCCGACCTGCCACTCTCCAAATCGCTTCACTGTTCTATCCCCAGGGATGGAAAACTGCTGACGTCAACAACGTGGTAGCTCCCTTAAGTTCGAGCCAGTTGTCAAATCCTAAACCTTCACAACGAAACTTGATTTATACTGATGCAATTTCAGGCCTTCGAGCCATCATTGGTTAATTTGCGTGGCGTTTACTCAAAAAAAAAAAAAAAAATCTCTCTAAAATACTGGTGCAAATTTCTAATTTTAATATAGTCAAAATTATAAAAACGGTTTAGTTTCTGTGTAAAAGTCGTTTCAGATGCTCACGTTTTTTATCTGTAATTGTTGTAATTGCTTCAAAACTTGACCGTACACTTTTATATTTTCCTCTATTCAAATTCGCTTCGTTATTCCGCCGATCAACCATTTTTTACCCCTATTATCAACACCGTACGTGTAATCGGGAGTCGAGGCTCTTCTATCGCCCCCGGTGCTGCCCTGTGGAAGGAACGCGGCGAATCTCGGAGCCACTCGGTCCCAAAGTGATGAACGGTTATTAGATAAAGCGGTTTCCAAGCGATTGCCGTTAAGAGAGGGTGGTCAGAAAATTAACGCCTCCGAACCAAGGCCGCCCCCGCTCGCGGTTGCTTTTCTGATAATTTACGATTCCGCCTTCGGACCTTGATGATACGTTGTTTTCACGGTTTCACGTTGAACGAATACAGGATTGTCCTCCTCTTGAAATCCGTAGGTTCACACAACTAATGTCCTCGTAGTCGACTGTTTGGAGCGAATTGACGACGAAATAACAAAATGGAAGAATGGCTACCCTCGTTAATTTCTAACTTCAGTTTATTTTCATATTTCGAATCAAAATTATTGTTTTCCTATCGCTTAGTTTCGGTTTTATCATTTTTCAATATCTGGTCTCCAAATTCAAATTTTCTTAGTCACAGAAAATTCTTTATAAATTCAGTCGTGTTCGTTAGGGATCGCAGCTATCGACCCCGCGATGGTCTCATTCGATTCAGCGTCCAAAAATCTATATAATTTGATACCACGTACACATTTTTCTGAAACACTCTGGAAAATAGGAACCTCTCAAAACCCCCCAAAAATACCCTTAAAATTGAGCTAGCAATGTGGTTCAAGAATTGGGCCGTCGTAGGACCGAGGTTGATTTTTGGTGAAAATTTCGAAAATTGAGCTATTATAGTTGGCCGGAAAACTGCTAACGGCGTACGGCGGACAGACAGAATTTTTTTTATTGGATATTCGGATTCTACATGCCTTGAAACGTAAAACATCAAATTTTAATTTTTTTTCTTGAGCGATTACAATGGTTTTATTAAATAATAAATAAAAAAAATTCTGTCTATACGCCTTCAGCAGTTTTCCGGCCAAACTATAATAGCTAAATTCTTAAAATGTTCACCAAAAATCAATCTTGTTCCTACGACGTCCCAATTCTTGAACCACATTGCTAGCTCAATTTTAAGGGTATTTTTGGGGTTTTTGAGGGGGGAGAAAATTCATATTTTCAGGGTTTTCAAAAAAAAAAAAAGAAAAAAGTGTACTTGGTATCAAGTTATATAGATTTTTGGACGCTGAATCGAATGAGACCATCGCCAGGTGGATAGCTTTTTTAGTTCTCGAGTTATCGCAGCTTTTGTGCCGAATTTGGGAGATTTTCAGAAATTTGACATGAGGGTATAACTCGAGAGTTCTTGGAGCTATAAAAATCGTTCTCTATACTCATTGGAATGGTGGTCAAACACTTCCCAGCTGTACGGTAGGGCAAAAAATGTAGCTCTTAATTAGGAAATTAAGAAAAATAAAATTGATTAAAATTACAATCGTTGCTACGGAGTTTTCCCCTATAGTTACCATCTGTTTTTGGTGGGAACGTTCACAAATTTTCCAAATAATTAAAATCACAAATAATGTATAGTCTTTTCAAATCGCTATTGAAGCGAAGGAATAATAAACCACTTTACAATCATTTGCAGCGTTTTTCATTCGAACCTTCTTTCCGACCAAGCTCCCTTTCATTCGACGATATTTAGTCTCAAAACTATCCTTATTTCCATCCTTTTTATTTTATTATCAATTTTTATCATCCTAAATTTTTTCCGAAAAAAATTCTCAATTTTCCAAAACCGACTATAAACCAGTCTGTTAAGATGCCGCCCGTTTTGAGGCGAATTCGACTTCGCTTCGGTCTCGGCAGTCGTTTAAATCGCCCTCTGTCGTCCGTCTGATGTGGTTTTTGTGGAAAAGCGACCGTCTGGAGTGAAGCGCTTTTCTCAGTCGTCGTTCGTCGTAGGGAATTTCGATGGTTGTGACGTGGCTGGAGGGTTCAAGACCGCGCATGCGCATTGGGCCAGGTCGATCTGAGGCAGGCTTGCCAACTTGGGCCGTTCGTGTGCCAGGAACCTCATACGACCGATTCCACACCCGGATCCGCCTGTTCCTCGGCAGCAGTTCCGAGTGTCGTGTTTGACCTAATTTTCCCTCAATCCAGTCCCCCCAGCTGAACCTTTTTCCTTCCTTCACAACGCTCTTGTTTCCTCGGATCCATTTGTACTCCTTCGAACGTGTCATCGCTTACCTTCTGATATTATCGGACAGCTTGGGAAGAACAGACTTCGAAGAATACAAGATCGCTTTGTTTTTACAGATATATATAAAGTTGTATTTTGTTTGACACCTGAATTTTTTTTAACCATTTTATAGGTGAATAATTTTGGTTTATTATTGATAGTAACCGTTGAAATTACTCACGATTTTGCGTTATTATCGGTAATAAACCATTGTAATCGAAAAAAAGGCAGCAAATGATTGCACAGTGGTTGATTATTCCTTCGCTTCAATAATGTTTCAAGAAGAAGAATTTCTGTTAGTAATTATTCCGACCATGTGTGAACGTTCCAACTGAAAAGCAGATTGGTAACTATAAGGGAAAACTCCGTAGCGACTATTGCAATTTTAATCATTTTTCTTTTTCTTAGTTTCCTAATTAATAGCTTATTAATTAATTAAGCTAATTTTTTTGCCCTACCGTATAGCTGGAGAGTTTTTACGACCATTCAAACGAGTATAGAACGATTTTTATAGCTCCAAGAACTCTTGAGTCATACCCTTATGCCAAATTTCTGAAAATCTCCCAGGTTCATCGCAAAAGCTGCGATAACTCGAGAACCGATAAATCTATCGACACCGCGATGGTCTCATTCGATTCAGTTTCGAAAAATCTATAGAAATTGATACCAAATACACCTTTTTCTAAAAATCGTTGGAAAATGTGAATTTTCTCCCCCTCAAAACTCCATAAAAATACCCTTAAAATTGAGCCAGCAATGAGATTCTAGAATTAGGCCATTGTGAGACCGAGATTGATTTTTTGTCAAAATTTCAAAAATTTAGCTTCAATACCGCGTACGGCTTACGGACAGAATTTTTTTTATTGGATATTTAGATTCTGTACGGATTGAAACGCAAAAAATCAAATTTTGAGGGGGTTAGAATTTTTTTTTACTCGGGTGAATAATGAACCAAAAAATTCTGCCCGTCCTCGGCCGTTAACACTTTCATGACAAAGCTATAAAAAGAAAAATTTTTGGAATTTCCACCGAAAATCATTCTTGGCCAGTCAATGGTTCAATTCTTTAGCCAAATCGCTACCACAATTTCAAGGGTATTTTTGAGTGGCAGAAAAATCGTATTTTCCAACTTTTTCAGAAAAAGTTGTTGGTACCAAATACACCTATATTATTCGCCTGAAAAAGAAAACTCTAACCGTCTCAAATTTTGATGTTTTGCATTTCAAGGCATGCAGAAATTAAATATCCAATAAATAAATTCTGTCCGTAAGCCGTACGCGGTCAACGCAATCCGACGAAACTATAAAAGCTATATTTTTTAAATGCACACCAAAAATCAATCTCGGTCTCACAATGGCCCAATTCTTGAATCACAGTTAGTTTTAAGGGTATTTTTGTGGAGTTTTGAGGGGGAGAATTCATATTTTCCAACGAGTTTCAGAAAAATTCTCTCTGTCCGCCGTATGCCATCAACACTTTTCCAAAAAAAAAAACTCACGAATGTTTTTCAATCAAGTACTAATTATTAATAAATTTGTTTAAACATCAGTAAACTGATGACGAGTATCCACACTGCATGCAGATACATCTGTACATGGATATGTCTTATGATGGAATGTAGCGCAGCTATCAATATTCGTGTTTGTTACGAACTACCATGCATGTTTGAATAGCCATCATAAGACATATCCTTGTACCTACAGATGTATCTGCATGCAGTGTAAATACTCATCATCAGTTTACAGATGATTTGTGGGTTTACGATACCCCACGAGCTGAAACCGGATCGAGAGGTGGTAAGTTGGAGGGAAATGGAGGATAAAGAAAACCATTAATTGTAGCTAGACGGGGAATTTTCTTGTCTAGTAAAGATTTGTAACAAGTATCGCATACGCACGCACTAGATAGACAAATGTTTGGGTATTTTTTGCGCAAAAGATCTGAGGATTTTGAAGGAATGTTTTTCAGGTCGCGATTGAACCAAAGACGATCGCAAACAGCGCAAGAAACACCAAATTTGTTTTGATTGAAACGGCGTTCAAATTCACAATCGGCAACAAGAAGTTCGTTGACAAAGATTCTTGGGGGTGGTTCAGAAATTGATGGATCAGCAGAACTTTCATTGTCAACTGTATTGCACTTACGTTTTCCCACTTTTTATCGTGCGCGATACTCTTTATTTCGCTCAGCAACTGTTTTTCTCCTCATCTCTCGCTCTCGTTTCTTTGCTTCCATCCGAAGCTGCTTTTCTTTCGTCTTCATTTCATTGTACCTGAGTATTTTCTCTTCATCGGTCATGTTGCAACTACCTGGCAATGATTGAATGAAACCGTGTACCTCTCGTTGAAGTTTAAGTTCTCGCAATTCTCGCGAACGTTCAGTGGATGTCGGAGGTCTCTTTCTCCCAACCATTTTACGTAGGTATTTACTAATTCCGAATTAGAACGCGAATTAGTAATCTCGATTCGTAAACATGTGGTTGCTACAACAGAAGGTAGTAGCCGTGTAGTCTTGGTAAATCTATTAATGTGAAAGAAAGTCGTGATTTCCACCCGCGTGGAAAGTTCGTGTTGCTTCAGATAACATTTAAATTTACTTATTATACTTAAAAAAACATAGAAACAATAAGAAGAAATTGTTGTAGTTACTGTAGTAGTTAGACTTGTCAGTAGCCACTACGCCGAACAGTTGTGAAAGTTGTTGATAGATTGGTATCTAAGATCAAACTCCATAGCAAATATCCAAAATTAACTTGATTTTAATCCTTAAAAATCACTTAATTTCAACCACAATGATCTTGGATCTGATAGTTGGAGAGAGTGTTTGATGAGCATTCCAACGAGTATAGAACGATTTCAATAGCTTTATTAATACCCGAGTTATAGCATCACGGCATTTGTCTCAAATACTCACATACACCTCTTAAAAGCTGCGATAACTTGAGAACCGTTCAAGCTACCGATTTCATTTTGGCCTCATTCGATTCAGCGTTGAAAAATCAATTACAATTGATACTAAACTCGGCTATGTTGGGAAAGAATTGGAAAACCTGAATTTTCTCCCCCTAAAACCCCTTAAAAACACCCTTACAATTGAGGTAGCGATCTCGCTGCCATCTTCAGCCATCGTCAGCCCGAAAATGATTTTTGGTGAAAATTTCACAAATGTAGCTCTTATAGTTTTCAATAAAACGCGTTGCATTTTTTTGTGTCACGAAAAATTTTGCAAGACCCCAGAACTAAGACATATCCATGTCAAAAGATGTATTTGGTATCAATTTCTACAGAGAACTAGATAAATCGATTGCAACCCGTGTTACGTGGGCAAAGATTACTCCGAGGAATCTTTGTCCGTTAAGTTGGTGGGGGAGTGGAAAGCAAGCTCCAGCTACTCTGATTGGTCGATCGTTTCTCCCTCCCTCAGAAGAGACTGATCCTCGCCGGTGTTGGCTTGTCGAGTTGTTGGTGGGCTGTTGTGGAGAAGCGTCTCGTGTGTGATACTTTTTTCGAAGTTGAGCTGACCAATTCGCCCTGGCTTTGCACATCGCTATCGCAGCAATGTGAACTGAGACATTTTTTACAAGGATTCAGCTAGTTTCGAGGCGCGTTATATTTTCCACAGAACAGAACTGCATAAAACAAACCACGTGTCCGTTTTACCAGGAGGAAAACTTCCGTTCAACGGCCGCTCGACATTTTAAACAATTCTCTTGCAATCCCTTGTTCCCGGGGGATTTTATTAAAAAACTTCAGCCGCAAACTGCAGCGACGCCGTAACAAGTAATGTTCGCCGAAGAGGAAAATCTTTTTGAACCGCTTTTCCCAGTATTGGGATTTAGAGAAAATAAAAGTAAATCGCTCAATCTAAGTTCGTGAACTGTTCGTATTTCTTGACAAAAAAAGAAGAAAATATCATGAATGATTTATTCATTTCTGAGTTTCCGCGTGGCAACGAATCGAGACTTCTCAAGTGAGGTAGTCCAAGAAAGTAAATTTCTCACACGTTGCCCTTCTCGAATCGTTTTTAACTGACTTTATAAGTATATTTTGGTTTATTATTCAATAATAAACCATTGTAATCGCCCAAGAAAAAAAATTTTATAACCCCCCCGCAAAATTTGATGTTTTACGTTTCAAGGCATGTAGAATCCGAATATCCAATAAAAAAAATTCTGTCCGTCCGCCGTACGCCGTTAGCAGTTTTACTACTATTATATTTTAGTAGTGATAAGTACAACACGTCGCCGATTTGTAAGGCACCCGACCGCGCCATGGGGAGTATGGGGCGGAGCCCCTCCATCAGGGGGTTGGGCGGCGAAGCCACCGGGGGCGCTCAGCCACTAGTCCTATCCCCTTTTCACTCCGTCACGCGCTGTTGTCTTTCACCCTTTCACACCACTCGTTACTAATACACCTTTCCACCGCATCGACCTAAAGTAGCCACCGTTGCCGCCAAATTCCTTCGCATACGACATGTTAACCACTAACAACCCCACCTTGCTCCACCATTTCCTCCATTACTTCCATCTAATAGCGCTTCGAATCACTCTCATTCCCAAACATAAGCACCACTCTCCGCCACCGCTCGCTTTCCGTCACCGACGCCGCCGATTCCATCTCTATTGTCACCGTTTACGCCACTAAAGCCTCCACCTTGCCGCCTTAAACCGTCCTTGCTTTGAACACTCTTCAATAATCTCAAAACGTTCGAATTCTCTTCAACTATCCCTCAATGATTTGTGGCGCGCTAAATTTTCCCGAAATTTTCATTCCTCCCAGTCTTCTGAAATGCTCATTTCTAGAACGAATGTTCCTTCTCGAAGCGTTTTCCTTTCCGCACTAGTTACAGAGGGTCGGTTATTAATTAACTCAGTAGTAGAAAAAAAGTACTCGAAAAGACCCTACGGTGGCGAAAGGCGTTGTCAATTTGGCCGTGCGCCAGATTTGCGGACCGTGTTTATGAGCTGTAGGAAATACGTACGTTAGTAGCGAATGGGGCCGTATCTACAGTCCCCACTTGAACTAAGAGAAAAACTTCTCGACGAACCGTTTTCTCAATCAAGATGTCTCGCGGTGGCGATGATTGAGCTTACGTACTGCCTTTCTTCTCTTTTCACCTTTTGATCCGTCTCAGAGCGACTTGATTCGCTAATGCCGAGAGTGCGGTGGCGCCTTTTGGCTCTACTTCGCTGGAAACCCGTTCAAGGCGCCTGCGTTTCTGTTGTCACTATGTTGGATTACGTCGCTTGTAAGCACTTGCGGCTTAGTTGGCGCCTTTGTGACACGAATCGTTCGCTTTATTAACACGCTTTGTCTCTCGTAGCGGTTAGTTGAGGGGTATTCCGAGTGGAATCCCTTGAACTACTGCTAGAGCGCCACGGTTTCCCAGCACGGGCGGAAACGAGTTCCGCGCGCAACGACGGTGAGCGGTGTTCGCATTATTAAAATTTATTCCACGGTTCTAGTCGAATATTGCGGGAAAATATGATAAATGCCTAGAATGCTTGTAAAACACGCGTTTATTTCTATTTATGTAAAACTACTGATAAATAGAAATTTATATAAAGGAAAGTGAGAAAGTGGCCGGATGGATTTATATGAAAACCGGTGGTATGCATAGATCACACAATACTTCCACGTTTGAGTCGGTAAATGGTATAACCAATTATAGAATCAAGAAACTCGAAAGAAAGACGAAACGTTATTTTACGGAACAAGTTCTTGAAAACCTGGACAGAGGTCAAAAAAGGAAAACGCACGAATTCAGATTAATATAGCGGAAATGCAGTATGTGAGCCTAAGTTTTGTAAAATGAGCCAATTTTTATAGCAGTGACACCCAAAAGCGTGTCACCAGCTCTTAAACGTCGTTCTATTAAAATTGAAAACCTCCAGCGTTCAAATAGATATTTGAAGCCAGTAGTAGATACATAATTATTTTTACTTTTCTTAATTTCCTAATTAGAATCTGAATTTTTCGCAATACGGTTTGGTTGAATAGTGTTCAACGAGCATTCCAACGAGTATAGAACGATTTTTCTATACTCTCGAGTTATAACCTCATGCCTAATTTCTAAAAATCGACCAAATTCAACACAAAAGATGCCATAACTCGAGAACCGATTCAGCTACCGGCCCTGCGTTGGTCTCATTCGATTCAGCGTTCAAAAATCTATAGAAATTGATACCAAAAACACCTATTTTTTTTTTTTTTTTTTAACGTTGGAAAATATGAATTATCTCACTCTTAAAACTCCCGAAAATACCCTTTCAATTGAGGTTGGAAGTACTGTGTGGTCTATGCACATTTATTTAATGTTCAGATTCTACATAACGTGAAACATCAATTTTTGACCGAGTTAGACAAAATATTTTCTTGGACATGATTAAATAATGAACCAAAATGAAGTAAAAATGATTGAAATTAAAATTGTTGCTGAGAAGTTTTCTCTCGTTACCTATCTTTTGGCAGTGATTTTTCAAAAATCGGACCATGTCCATTTCACTTTGTTTTTCGCCGTATTGCGAATTATAGAATTCATGGAATTAATTTTGAATTCTAGAGTCGTTACAGTACCACAGCTATTTCAATTATTGCGATATTTGAATTTTTAAAAGAGAATGAACAACATTACTCGATGACTGAATGAATTTTTTCAATCGATTTCCAGTGAAATATCACAACGTTTAATCCAATTTCTTCTCCGGGACGATAAAAAATATTATTTTCTATTCTAAAATATTATTTTAATAATAATATATATTTGAAAAAATAATAAATATTAAATTTAATAAATATTAATTAATAAATATTTAAATAATATTATTTTCTATTCTAAAATATTATTTTTTATATTATAAAATAATTATTTTCAATTCGTAACTATAAAATGAGCAGCCGGCGCAAGTCGAAAAATATCTTCAACATATTTCGGTTTTCGTATTTTCGGAAAAAAAATTCGGGCTCCTTTTACGTGCAAATATTGACGTGACAATATTCGTCTCCAATAGCGTACAAAACGTCTCGGATACAGTGGCTGAATCTGAAGGTGAGCAATCGTGGACGTTTTTGTCACGTAGGTTGGTCCAATATTGAAAACGATTCCTCCTCCGGCTACGGAATAAACGAGGCTATGTCGGGAGTATATTGAACAATTTCCGTGGTCGCCGGGGCGGTAACAAACGTTCGTATCAATCTGCTGGCACATGGTGCGCGACGAGCATTCAGCCCGGATCGGCGACGCAAACGTATTGGTGTACTACATTCGCAGCACAACAATGTACGCTAACTTACAAGAGAAATTCTCATCCTTTGTTCGGTCGAATTCTGAGCTGTTGGCGAAATAAGAATTCGCTTGTTTTGTTGCCTTCGACCGAATAAAATGAGCGCTCTCTAGGGATGAGATTTTCTGATATTTAAAGGCCCAAGACTTGGTCACGTTCCTACTACGCTGATGAACGTAAGGGCGATTCTGAGCGAATATTTTTGACGAACGAATAATTTTGGGTTGGAAATTCGCTAATCTGGAATTAACCCAATTAGATGGTTTTGGCATAAAAAGAGTGGCTCTTCATTCGAATTCAGTTGATTCAATTTAGAATAATTTAGTTTAGATGTATTTGTTTAGATTAATCAATTTTGTTGTATTTAATTTAAATTTTTTCAATATAGAACCGTTTAATTAGATTTTGTTAATTTAGATTAATTTAGTTTGAATCTATCTAAGGGGTAATAATATAATATTGAACAGTTTTATTTTATTTATTTTAATTTTGGTTTTTAAATTTATAATAAGTTAATTTAATTCTTCTAATCTAGTTTGATTTACTTAAAAAAATTATTCTAAATTAGGTAATTTGTTTAGGTTTAGTATTTTAAATTAGAATAATTTCGTTCAGATTTATTTAATTTGAATTAATCTAATTTAGTTCAATTTGATTCATTTTTAAATTTAAATATTTTTAATTTATTTTAAATTTAAATATTTTTAATTTAAAAGCATTTAGTTTAGATTTATCAAACTTAGATTAATTCAATATAGAATAATTCAGTTTATTTTAGTTTAATTTAGATTTTAATTTAATTTAAAGGTTTAATTTAGTTTTTAATTACGCTATCCATTTTCTTATTTTTAATGGATTCTACATTAAATTTCCTTCATTTTCTTCCACAGCACCTAATCGTTCCCATTTCGGGAACGTGACGAAAAAAAATCCCAACGTTGAAACTTCAAAAGTATGAAAATCGAAAAAAAAATTCGAAAAATATTATTAATTGTTCGAATTTGATTTTTTCCACTTTGAATTCGAATTCTACGTCTAATTTCCTGTAGGAATCATTAGTTAATCAAATTTGAACAGTACTGTAAGTATTTGCAACGGATTTTCAAAGTTGAAAAACGTAGGAAACTGATAGTGTTGTCGTCAAATTTCCGCCTTTTTGACGTCATATTCGGATTCAGCGTTAAATTTCCTATAAGAATAGCTTTCAAAATCGCTTTAAAACGAAAATTTAATTTTTCATGCCAGCGGAGCTCGAAAATTCGGCCGGCGAGTAAGTCGATTTACGGAAAATAATTTCTCTGGCTCTGTTTAAATTTTTTTCACCAAATTTTTTGCTATGTACGTGTGTAAGGAGTTCAAATGAAGACTCCTGCATAATAAAACAATTGATTTGCATTTATTTTGACCCCGAAAATCACGGTTAAAGTCCAATTTTCGAGCTTTCAAAAACCGATTTTTTTGGACCACTAGCAGTTTTTTCCGAGAAATAAAAAAAATAGCAAAAATACATCATGGTAAGACACAACTTTCCTGAAAATTTCAGATTTTTATCTGTATTGAGAGAGGAGTAAAAATTCGTTAACTGTTCCGTTGAAAAAAATCGCAGGGGGACCCCTTGGATTTTTCGCGAAACATTTTTTGAAATAGATTTAGCTCAAATTCAGCATTATGATAGTTGATGATGTGTATATCAATAATATATGGTTCATTCTTTGTTTCTTTCGCGCTAAATAGATGAAAAGAACGTTTAAAGTTAAAAAATGTGATTTTTTCGTGTATTAAAATTATTAAATATAGAATAATATATTGAATTTTTTTAAATTTTGAATAATCTTATTTAAATTCTATCCATTTAAATTATTTTGAAGTAATTCAATTTTATTATAATAATTACCTAATTGATAATTTATTTTAATAATGGTTTTAATAATTAAATTAATTATGAATGATTAATCAATAATCTAACTTGTTCAATTTAATCATTTTAAAATTATATATCTAAATCTAAAATAAAATAAAATAAATAAAAAAATAAAATAAAAAATAAAATAAAAGTCCAAGTAAAATAATACTAAAATAAAAATCTAAATAAAATAATAGGTACTAAAATAGAAATCTAAATAAAATAATACTAAAATAAAAATCTAAATAAAATAATAGGTACTAAAATAGAAATCTAAATAAAATAATACTAAAATAAAAATCTAAATAAAATAAGTAAGTTTTATATTGATATCAAAATGTCAATGATAATAAATAAGTTTGCTATTTCGATATAAACGGTGTTTCCTTTGTGAATGATTGGATAATAAATATATTTCAGGAAAAAATGCGGAAAGGAAATATATTATTTGACACCTCTTCATGGAATCTTCCTAGTGAAGACGTGGGGTAGTAAGTTTTTATGGGTCGAATATCGAAAAAGGGCAATGTCTACGGATTTTACATAGATTCGCTCTGACATTGCAGTTTTCTCTTGCGAGTGTTGTTTTTCCTCGGAAGCCAGTCATGCCAAGTTTGCCCAGTGACTCGGCCAAATTCTGAATTCGTCCGCTCTACGTTGAACGTAGGAGACGCTCGGCACGTTCTTCCCGAGATGAACTCGTTTCGCGATGACTCCACGTTACGATTGTCTTTATCCGCAATAACTCGTGACCGAGGTGGGAACTGTTTAAACGAATGCAAATCGCCCGCTTTCACCTTCGGTTCTCACAAAAAACTCGTCGGAAGGGGAGCTTTTATTTTTCGTTTCGTTCCTTCGGGAGGAAATAAGTCGAGACTTAGTTCGGAAGTTGCAGGTTCGCACCGGGTTCCCATAATTGTCCTCTTCGCTCTCCCTTTCAGGATTCCCGCACAGCTGAGCATTTCCATTCTTCCGATTCGCACTTTCGTTACGCGGACTCAGTTTAGTCAGTCTTCGTTCGTCGGTCTGCATAGTCGGATTGGGCGTTTTTCGATCATTTCCCTTCCCCTCAGTGTTGCCAGGTCCCAACAGATGGTTTGGGGGAAAGTGGGTATTTTTTCAAACGAAAAGAAGCGAGCTTTTGGGGATTTTTAGCTCAAGTGAAGTGTAATTTTAGCGACATCAAAATTGCTCATCGATATTGCAGGTGAGGAGATATATTGTGCGAAAAAAGGCTGCTCAATATGTTGTATTGCTCTAGAGAATTTCTGTGAATTGTCCAATTTTTGTACATTGTTCGATATTTGGAGCGAAAATGAGTAGCCTAACAATTGTTGCATAATATTTCTTCAGTCTCTTTAGCAAACGATTTTTAACAGTTGGCAGAATATGGAAATTTTCCAGCGTAAACTGAAACTACTTCTCATAGTGCAATAATAAAAATTAATGGCTAATAAAAAAAAAAAAAAAAACTAGTAATGAAGTAATAAATAGGCATTAAAAAAATAAATCATCAGAATTTATACTTTTTATAGAAATGAAGTAGAAAAAAGGGGAGCGGAAAATGAGATTGAAGTAGGATTTGGGGAAAAGGGGAAAGAGTAATTGTGTCTCCTTTTTGGGGGACTTCTTTAGCAATCGATTTTTAACAGGCGGCAGAATATGGAAATTTTTCAGCGTAAATTGAAACTGCTTTTCATAGTGCAATAATAAAAAATAATAAATAATAAAAAAATTGAAAAAAACTAGTACTGAAACAAGAAATAGGTATAAAAAATAAATCGCCAGAATTTATACTTTTTGTAGAAATGCAGTAGAAAAAAAGGGGAGCGAAAAATGAGATTGAAGGGGGATTTGGGGGAAAGGGCTACAGGACAACGTGTGATATGAAAAAACGAGTTTTGAGGTTTTGGGTGATTTTTATTCAGAATTTCAAGCCGAATCTCGTGGCGGCCTCAATTGTTTTGTTGGTAGCGCTGGTAATGAGTTATTCCCGCTTAAACAACATGTGCTTTACCATTCTTGTCGTGTTATCAAGGTGTTTCCTGAATTGAGCTACTATCTAGCTTCCAATGCATGTAGCATGATAAAAGGTTGCCCGTTCTGCACTCTTCATAACACTAATTTTCCTATTATGATAATCACGTTTTTTCTCTCTCCTGAAAACCGGCCAAATTTTTACAACAAATGTTGTCCTGTAGCCATCGAAATAGGTATTAAAAAATAAATCACCAGAATTCATACTTTTTATAGAAATGAAGTAGAAAAAAAGGGGAGCGAAAAATGAGATTGAGGATTCGGGGAAGAGAAAAAAGAGTAATAATTACTTACATAATTATTTTACTTTTCTCCCAAAAAGGGAAGACCTGGCAACACTGCTTCCCCTTCGTAATGGCGAAATTCAATGCTATAGCGGTTTTGTGCGGTCTTGCCATGGCGGATAACGATGTCGCTAATAACAACGCGTCGCCGAAGCGTGGACAGCCGTCCACTTCGAGGCAAACTGCGACGATGAGCCGAGTTTCGGATTTATCACGGCCTCAGCAACGAACTGACAGCGCCGGTCGCCCGGTCAAAAAGTCGATCATGACCAGGGAAATATTCTCGTCCAAGGTATATCGGTGATAGTGAAATTATCTACCATTCGTCGCCGTATTTTTGAAAATTTAACGCTGAATTCAAATCTTTGAAAATCGATAAAAAATGTAAAAAACCGTCTAAAATTAGCCGTACAAGGTTTTTCCCTCGGGTTCAACCCAATTCTCGAACCAACTTGCTAGCTCAATTTTAAGAGTATTTTTGGGGGCTTTTGAGGGGGAGAAAATTCATATTTTCCAAGGTTTTTCAGAAAAATGTGTACGTGGTATCAAATTATATAGTTTTTTGGTCCATCGCCGGGACGATAGCTTTATTGGTACTCGAGCTATCGCAGCTATTGTGCCGAATTTGGGAGATTTTCAGAAATTTGACATGAGGGTATAACTCGTGAGTTCTTGGAGCTATGAAAATCGTTCTATACTTCTTGGAATGTCATCAAACATTCTCCAGCTGTACCGTTAGGCAAAAAAAATTAGCTTTTAGTTAGGAAATTAAGAAAAATAAAAATGATTTAAATTACAATAGTTGCTACGGAGTTTTCCCCTATAGTTACCATTGTTTTTCGGGGGGGAACGTTCACAAATGTTCGGAATATTTAAAATGACGAAAGATAGTCTTCTTGAATCAATATTGAAGCGAAATAATAATAAACCACTGTACAATCATTTGCAGGGTTTTTTAATTTCCCAATTAAAATCTGAAATTTTCGCCTTTCATTATAGTTGAATAGAGTCGAAGAGCTGACATAAAGAAACATTTCTAGCCACCAGCATTTGAATAATAATCATTTTTGTTGTTCGGATAAACCAAAATTTAGTCAATATGCGTGTAACGTGGAAGTAATTTGTGATCAACTTGATAAAAATCGGACTTAATTCAACCGCCGTCCGAAACATTTCAAGACCGTGAGCGTTCAAATATATTGATTTTTCCGGTCTGTAAAAATCAAAATACAAAATCCGTACCAGTGAAATCGTGAAAACCCTCATATCGTAGAGGTTCTGCGTGTGGGTTGCCCAATATACTAAAAATCAACCATCATCCGCTCGCCAAAATGTACATTTTAAGACCAAAAATCAATCTTGGTCGGACAATGGCTCAACCTTTAGCCAAATCGCTACCTCAATTTTAAGGTTGTTTTTGGGAGGTTTAAAGTGTAAAAATTCGTATAGATTTTCGGACGCTGAATCGCATTAGACGGGTCGATTGCTTTATTGGTTCTCGAGTTATTGCAGCTTTTGTGTCGAATTTGGGAGATTATCAGAAATTTGACATGAGGGTATAACTCGAGAGTTCTTGGAGCTACTATTCCGTTAGACAAAAAATTTAGCTTTTAATTTGAAAATTAAAAAAAAATTAAGAAATTAAGAAAAATAAAAAGAAGAAAAAAATTTAGCTTTTAATTTGGAAATTTAAAATATTTTTTTTATAAAATTAAGAAAAATAAGAAGAAAAAAATTTAGCTTTTAATTTGGAAATTTAAAAAAAAAAAGAAATTAAGAAAAATAAGAAGAAGAAAAGAAAAAAGAAAACGAATAAATTAAGAAATATAAAAATTAAGAAAAATAAAAATGACTAAAATTACAATAGATGCCGCAGAGTTTTCCCCTATAGTTCGCAATCACTTGTAATGTGGAAATCTTCACAAATTTTCTGACAAGTTAACATTACAAAAAGAGAAAGAAAGAGAGAAATTATCTTCTTAGACTGTTACAATAGTATGTTATTGAATAATAAATAATAACGAGACGACCTCTTCTACATTTTTTCTTTTTATTACGCCGAGTACATTCGCCCGTTTTTTACTTTTCTTCAGGGCATTATAGGACCAATGGTAATAATAAGAAATCGTAATAAAAAAAAATGGAGAAGAGGTCGTCTCGTTATTCTCTCCCTCAACCTGCAGAAAGAAGTAATACGACCACCTGGAGAAGAAAAATAAAACAATAGTGTTAGCTTCTCCAGTATTCCGTGGATTAAGACTTCGGACTAGTGACACACTTTTTGCCTACTCTTCGTATTAAAAGTAACCCGAAATTTTATCCGACTTTGCGGAATACACCATAAATGACGACAGCGCTGGTGACACAATAATTAAAGACAACATCGATGAATTTCACCGTTTCATACCGTTATCCCTACAGAGGATTTTCGAAGAATAACGAAGGAAAGCGATGCTCGGCAAAGTACCGGCAAAGTATTGCCATCCCAGTCCGATTTGGGGTTCGGGTCGCCAGGCACGACCTGATATATCACCTAAGATCTCCGCGCTGTGCTTCTTCGCCTTGCTTTTTCCACTCCAAGCCGAAGAAATTTCGAAGGAAGGTAATCGATCAGGACGACGCAAGGGCCACTACAGCGTTGCGTGGACTCGACGTGTACGAATGGCCTTTGCACGTCCCTTTTCTTCGTTTTCTTCTCCGATAAAAGCGGCTGGATTTGCATGATGTGCGGGATCATTGTTGGCCTGTGATTATTTTTCCGCTCCGAGATGAAAAACGCTGCAAATGTACAAAGGTTTATTATTCCTTCGCTTCGATAATGATTTAAGAAGACTATTCATTTGTGAAAATTGAATAAGGTTAATTTATTCTTAATTTTTTTTAAATTTTTTATAAACTTTGAGCTATCTATCTAGCAAGAACTCACTTCTACCTATCTAACCGAAAACACCCATCGAAAAACAAATTTGTAATTATAGGGGAAAATTCCGTAGCAACTATTGTCGTTTTAATTGTTTACGACCAAACTATAATAGCTACATTTTTTAAATTTCCGCCAAAAATCAATCTCGGTCTAAAAGCGGCCTAATTTTTGAACCACATTGCTAGCTCAATTTTCAGGGTGTTTTTGGGGGGGAGAAAACTCGTATTTTTGAATGTTTTTTCTGACAAAGGTTTGTTTGGTTTCAATTTCTAGTTTTTTGGACGCTGAATCGAATGAGACCATCGTGAGTTGCATGGCCAGTTATTAGAAGAATTTCCATTCGGCTCATTCCACTATACTTCGGAATATAACCGAACCCAAGGGCTACCAATGAAATGACGATAAAGTAGTCACTAGTGCGCTAAAACTAAATATAGCAATTTTGAGCATCAAATCTGAGAGTTGTGAGTTAGTATGAACTCCTATCTTGATTTTCTCAAAACTTCAAATTAATTCTGATTCAGTCGATTTCGGTAATAATAATACCATACTATTATTCAATAATAAACCATTGTAGTCGTCCAAGAAATTTTTTTTTCCTAACCCCCCTCAAAATTTGGTGGTTTACGTTTCAAGGCATGTAGACTCCGAATTTCGAATAATAAAAATATAACTATAATAGCTACCTACATTCTTGAAATTTTCATCAAAAATCAATCTCGGTCATACGACGGCCCAATTCTTGAACCAACTTGCTAGCTCAATTTTAAGGGTATTTTTGGTGGGTTTTGAGTGGGAGACAATTCATATTTTCCAAGGTTTTTCAGAAAGATGTGTATTTGTTATCAATTTCTATAGATTTCTGGACGGTGAATCGAATGAGACAATCTCGAGGTCGACAGCTTTATTGGTTCTCGAGTTATCGTAGCTTTTGTGTCGAATTTGGGAGATTTTCTGAAATTTATCGTGAGGTTATATCGAGATTTCTTAGAGCTATAAAAATCTTCCTATACTTATGGCTACCCTCGGTAATTTCCAACTTCAGTTTATTTTCGTTTCATATTTCGACTCAAAATTATTGCTTTCCAATCACTTAGTTTCAATTTTATAATTTTCATTTTTCGAACATCTGGTCTCAAAATTCAAATGTTCTTAAAACAAAAATCCTCAATAAATTCAGTCTTGTTCGTGCTCTCAACGGAGTCAATCATTTATATTATCCAATCAAGATCATACTCGCGAGCCCAAACCAAATACTCATTGGAATGATCGTGGAACACTTTTTTCAACTATACCGTACGGCGAAAAATTCAGGTTTCAATTTGGAAATTAAGTAAAATAAAAATGATTAAAATTACAATAGTTGCTATGGAGTTTTCCCCAATAGTTACCAATCTGTTTTCGGTGAGAACGTTCACAAATGGTCGGAATAATTAAAATCACAAATGGATAGTCTTCTTAAATCATTATTGAAGCGAAGGAATAATAATCCACCGTACAATCAGCGTTTTTCTTTAGCGAGTCATATGACGACTTGCCACTTTCTACTCGGACACTTGCTCAGAAAACGTTTCTGAGTAAAGGATCACTAAAAATAAAATGTCTCCTCAATTCACCTTCGTTCCGAATTTTCATAAGGATCGCTATAATTCCATTTACTGAGTAAACATGAGTGGAAAAAGGGGACGTCCCGAAAAGGTCGCCCTTTTACAGCCTTCGGCTATTTAATTTGTTCAAAATTCCATTATTCGAAGTGTGCGCTTCTCGACAATTTGGCAACACCTTTTTCGAGTGGACACTTCAGCGGCTACTTTTCAAGTTCGAATTAATTCAACCTCGTGTACTTTATATTTGATTGCTATTCAATCCTTTATCGCCGTGCTGCTCTCGCCCTAGGGAAAAGTCTCGAGCTCGATATTGTCACCCTCGGATGGTTTAGAGCGGAAAGGAACGGGGAAGTACGTGAAGTGGATACAAGCCTTTGTTTTACTATGTAGGCCCTCGAGCAGGCCATGTTTAGGCAGATGGGAAAGACAAACCTCGACGATATTGCCCGGATGTTGTTGGCCCAGACCGAACTCTAATCCAACCCTCGGATGTTCGACCGGTACTCGCCGTAGTTCTCTGTCGGTGTGTGAGTCGTCGCCGACCGCTGAAGCTCGAACGACCCTCGGGCCATCAGTTCAACAGCACTAGTCGATTCCGCTCGCTCTTCTTCGTCTGTGACAGTCCGGTAATTAAGTTGTCCTTTTCCCTTTCGATTTTCGAATTGGAAGTCAGTTCGAGAGCTTTGAAACCGCTGAGGATCTCCTCCGAAGCGTGACTTTCTTTACTGGATTTCGCGGTTGGTGAAATTGCTCCTTTGATTTCGCATTGATTCGATTTCGACTCGGCGATCGTTTGAAAGTTTTCGAATCCGCGGATTTGAGCGGTATCGGAAAAGTTTAGCGGCGGACAGGAAATTGTTAATAAAAATTATATGAGGCCTGAATTACTCCGATCTTTGCATCGATGAAGTGCGAGAACAAAGCAAAAATGCCCGACCGTCTAATTTCATGTCCGCGCTACAGTAGAAAACTTCCAGCGACTCTTCAGGCTGTATAGTTTGAAATTGATGTTTCACCGAGTCGGATTGACTGCTCGAATCGGATATTCCTGACTTTGCCTTGAAAAGTTCTGGCGGAAAGAGGAAATTCGGATTGTACTATCTGATGCTGAAATGAGTATTTCTGATCTTGAAAATTCGGTTCGTCAGATGTTGAATTATTTTGCAGTTGATAGCGAAAGAGAGAGCGACAGGAAGAGAGACATACTTTGTTTAAAAATAAGAAGAATGGCAAAAGTGTTATTTTTATATCAAATCATTCGCTTGCCATACACGTTTTTCCCATTGAAAACGTGGTATGGAAGTAGCTTCTTTCTGAAATCCTTCGTGTTTGTGGACGTTAGTCTACGCCTCGGGGTTGAAGACC
This sequence comes from Tupiocoris notatus, assembly GCA_037159825.1. Classification (NCBI taxonomy): domain Eukaryota; kingdom Metazoa; phylum Arthropoda; class Insecta; order Hemiptera; family Miridae; genus Tupiocoris; species Tupiocoris notatus. The sequence continues at coordinate 20,507 of JASJUZ010000610.1, read as the reverse complement.
CTATGGCTCCACGTCGCCCTGAGGATGCCCAAACGTGCAAAAGTGCTCGGCCAGCAAACAAAGAATCGGTGAATGAGTCGCCTGGGGTTTCTCCCCCTCACAACCCCTGGGCATAAAAATATGCGACTACAAGGAAACGATGTACAATTTTCTTTGTCGCCATGACGATATTCTCGTTTTTGGCTTTCCCCTTAATCTCTCACCAGCTACCTGGCGAAGAGACGGATAATTGTCAGGTTGAATGTGGTATTCTCTGAGGCTTATGATACAACATGGGATTGCCACAGGGATCTCATTTGGGACCGCTCCTTTTTTTCCTTCTGTGTTCAGTCGGTTCGGTTCTGCTTTTTGCTGTTTGCTGAAGATATGGACGATATGCTGTTCCTGCAGATTGGTTCTGCGGTAGAATGTGAGACTCGATGCGCTCCTTCTCATTGAACTCGCCACCAACCGAGCTACGCGCATTCTTCGGTACCTGAAGCTTATCACTCGAGCTTCCACGGACGTGTCAGCGATTACCAATTATTATAAGTCGATTGTTCGACCAATACTTGAATACGCGTCCGTGGCATGATTGCCATTTTATAAGGACCACAGGCACCTGAAGACTTGAGGAAGATACCACCTGATAGGTTACCATTAGACTACAGTTGATGGTAACCTATCAAGGTTGCAATCTGAACAAAATTTTGTGTGTAAAAAATCAGTTTGTGTTCAGAATTCTACTGAGAAATTTTTTTTCTAAAAGACATATTCTTCTCATACTTCTCTTTTATTTATTTCCTATATAATGGCGCGCATCTGACATAAATCTCTATCATCATCCGAATCTGGAGGAATTACCGAATCTTAAACCGAAGAAATTCGTCCCGGTCGAAGAAATACCTTTTGAAAAAACGGAACAATGTTGAGCTCTTTGTTCCGCTTAAGTTGGATTTCGCTTCGGTCGCCAACGACCCGGCTGTTGTGGCTGCTTTGTTATCGGCCGAGGATGAGGGCGAGAAGATTCCGGGAAGTTCCAGTGGAAAAGGGTTAAACGTCCCGCAGTTTTTTCGTAAATGTGGCCCATGGGATCTGACCCTCTTCGTTCTCACAATCCATTCCCGTCTATGCCACCATTCAGCCGCCTAACGATCACTGCACTCTTACCCTTATTTTCTTCCTTCCTCGAGTAGATGTCCCTGATGTAGTCCGACCTAGTGATTCCGGTTAGATAGAAGCGACTACGTGTTTCAGTCGTAAAAGGCTGAATTATTGACAAAACAACTTCTTTGACTGAAAGTATGAAGGGAAAATGATTTTCGCTCTTTATTTTCCCCAGAGTGTTTCCTAATTGCCGTTAGAGAGTAGTCAAATCAGAATTATCTAAACTGAGCGAATCAGCGGTTGAGTGTGGTGTCGTTTTTTATGTTTAATGTAATTAAATATTAATATCTTGTCTTCATAACATTTTGAGGGCGGTGGATACCATTTACACTGACTTCTCCAAAGCGTTTGACAAGCTCCCGCATTCCACCATTCTCTGCTCCCTGGAAGCATTTTGGGGTTTTGGCTTCCTTCTTTCATGGGTTGGTAGGGCTACTCCATTTGGATCCTGGGTGCAGTTTCCGCCCCTTTCCAGCTATTACTGGCGTGCCGCATGGATCCCATTTTGGGGCCCTCCTCCATTGCTATCGACGGTGCTCGCAATGTCTTGGGGGCCGGGCCCTTTCTCATCTTTGCGGATGATGTTAGGATCTTCTCCCTTGTCCACGATTCATCTGATTTTGCCGCTCTCCAGGCTCGTCTGGACTCCTTTGAGGGGTAGTGTGTGTGCTGTAGGTTCACGCTCAATCCATCAAAGTGCAACGATGTGACTTACCATCGCTCTCTCAGCCCCCACCAACTTGAGCACTTCATCTGCGGTTCTCCTTTCCCTCGCTCTCCTGCGGTGCATGATCTCAGCGTTCTACTGGATGGCCAACTCACTTACAACGATCACATTACCAAGATCTCCTCCTGGGCCATGAGGTTCTTAGGATTCTTGAAGTGCCATTCACGTGAGTTTTCCCAGGTCACTGCTCTCCTGACCCGTTACCGCAGCCTGGTCCAGCCAACACTCAAGTATGCATCTGTGCTCTGGAGCCATACTACCAATGTCATGTTGACCAGCTCGATCGAGTGCATCGCGCTTTCTGCAATTCCTGGCCTTCAAGATTGGGATTCCCCATGATGCCGTCGACTATGAGGCCCTTAGCGCTCGTTTCGTCCTGCCATGCCCTGCCCATCGTCGCCTCTCCGCTGACATGGTGTTCCTGCACGGTCTACTTTCTGGTCGAATTGACTCACCGCCTCTGTTGGAGCAGCTGTGCCTGCGCTTCCCTCGTCATGTTTCTCGGCTCCAGGCTTTTTTTCATGCCCTTCTCCCCCACAAACTACCTCCTCCACCGAGCTAGACATCGCCTTCCACGAAGTCCCGCGTTGAAAGGCTTTGCTCCAAACTGTGCCATTGTCCCTGTGCAACCGTTGTGTGCTTTAATGTTTAATATTGTTGTTCTTGGATTGTGACGGAGAGAGAAACCAGACGACTCATTGTCCAATTGTTTAATGTCTGGCCGAGTACGTTCGCCCGTTTGGGCATCATCAGGGCGACGTGGAGCCTTCAGGTCCATAAGGCTGTGGACCCTATGGCTCCCCCACCCGTTTTCAGTTATGTCAACGTGTTGTTAATCCTAAGATCAACCTCACTCTCACAACTAGAAGTCCTCAGTCCTGAATGATTTAATATAAATAACCTAGTGACTGAGCCGACTTGGCTGTGGACCCTATGGCTCCACGTAAGTAGCTTGAGAATTCAAAAAAAATTTATGATTGTTCTGTGCCTCCATGATAACAAATATTAAATGATATATAATTAGGTCGCCCTCAGGATGCCCGAATGGGCGAAAGTGCTCGGCCAGCTATTAAAGAATTGGAGAATGAGTCGCCTGGTTTTTCTCCACCTCACAACCCCCGGACATCAAAAAATGCGACGAGAAGGAAAAGACTCTCCGGTTGTCAAAAGAATATTTTCAAATTTGTCTACTTTTGTCGTACGACGGCGTCCGGTTTATCGAAGCCGATTCGCAGTATTTCGGCGTTCCTTCCCTCATCCCTCTTGGCATTTAGATCCCATTGTAGAACCAGTTCGCCGTATGGGAGTTTTTCACAGTGACACGCCAGCTCTGCATAAGCCTTCCTTCGCGTAAGCCTTCTGGCGTACTCTTTATAACCCACTCTTCGTTCTAGTCCACGTGTTATACAGTCCGTTCAGCTTTCGCATGCCGAGAAGTAACCGGCCCCGGAGGATGACAGATTGTTCGCCGTAGAGGACGTGAGGGAAATTAATGAGATTCCAGGGAAAGGACGTTTACGTTCTTTTGAATCATATATTAGGTTTCCATATTGCGCTTGAGGGTTGACGTGATTATATAACCTGACGTTGAATCTGATGTTATCTTTAATTTCGGCTCGTTATGAAGACGAAATATAGCGAGACTAGACTTGGTTGAATTTTGTTCCTTGTAAGTACAAAGAAAAGCAAATTTTCTCGAGGACAGAAAATAAACGTTTTTTTGACTAAATGTTTGTTTGTTGGACCGACACAAAAACTAGCGTTTGAACTGACATTTTGACGCACATTTTAGCTGTCACGTTCCTCCTTCGAAAATTAATAGGATTTTGAGTAAATCCAAGTTTCAGAGTCGATTTTCTCGTCTCAATGAATACATTTTTAAAAAATCACAATACAAAAGACCTTATCTTATTTGCATTAGAGTCACGAGTTTTGACGGTCTATTAAACGGCTCTATCAGTTTTGAGATTGCATTTCAGTTAAGGGAGTTATTTCGATTTATTGAAATTAGACCGAAAACACGAATAATAATTTCAAAGTTGTAGTAGAGGGGTTGTGAGGGGGAGAAAAACCAGGCGACTTATTCTCCAGATTTTTAATGGCTGGCCGAGCACTTTCGCCCATTCGGGAATCTTCAGGGCGACGTGGAACCATGAGGTCCACAGCCAAGCTTCTTATTTTATTAATTTATTTTTAATATTTTATTTTATTAATTTTTAATTTTAATTTAACTTGATTTTTTTAATTTAATTAATTTAATTTAAAAATTTAATTTTTAATTATCTTCTAATTTAATTTTTTAAATTAATTTAATTTAAAAATTTATTTTTTTTTATTTTTTTTTAATTTAGTTAAATTTTTTTAAATTTTTTTAATTTAATTTATTTATTTTTTAAATTTAATTAATTTAATTTAATTTTAATTTTTAATTATGTAGCACAATTTTCTTAAATAAACGTTTTTCTTCTTCTTCTTCTTTCATGTTTCAATTTCAATGCGATGGAGATCTATGTCGAAGAAGGTCTCGACTATCGATACATATCTAATGCCAAATCGAATATAATATAATTTAGGCCGACGTATTCTACCCAAATGGCTTAATTTTTTTGCTATTTCTCGCTGTACAGAAAATTCTATTTCTTCAAACGATAGCGCCAGTTTCAAATAGCCTCGAGCTGAATCGTTTAATTCCGTCGAAGCCCATCGGTTCTCGGCGGGCTGACGCGTTGAAATAGCTGACTGGTAATCTTGAGCCGCTCCATCTCCTACTCAGGTCTCTCCGTTTCGGAGTCTCCCTCGGGATCTTGGTTCCAACTAATTTCCCAAAGCTCCTAAAGTCGGCCGCTATTCGTCACGGGCCAGCTCCCATCCCATCGCATCCCAAGAGATACTCTATTATCGGCTCCAATTTCTCCGAAAGCATTGGGACGATATTCGCCATCGTCGTCTTGAATATTAACAATGTTGGCATTCTCGGATAGTTTTAACTCCGCGACGCCGATCGAAGTTCGCCGACTCGCAATCAATTTTCAAACTATCTAATTAGAACTGCGATAGCAATTCCGACTGTAGTAAATCGAAGTCGTTTGCTCTAATGAGAGATGAATCCGTGCGGCCGCGTAGGGCGCCAAGGGTTGGGAACGAATTTTTCCTGAAAAAAAAAAACACAAAAAAAAACACAGATTGACGGGACTAGCTTTGATGTCAATTGAGTTTGCAGTGCTTGAGAAAAAAAAATAATAATAAATCAAGCAATCAATCAATAACAAAAAAAATTCAAATTCGTAAAAAAAATCAATTAATCAAAAACAAAAAATATTCAAACTCGTTCATTTTCATTCATTTTTTTTAAATATTTTATTAGTATCAATTAATGCTACTATTTTTTTAATATTATTTTTCAATATAAATAACCAATTGTTATCAAAAATATTATTCTCAAAACTGTATCCAAGACTTGTAAATAAAATCAAATTGTATAACTTGTACACTTAAGTCCAAATGAAACATTTTGAAATTAAATACTGCCCTATTTTTTTAACCGACTTCAAAAGAAGGAGGTTACAGTGGTTGACTTGCGTTTTATTATTACTATTATTATTATTATTTATTTTTTTTCCTATTCTACGTAGTTCAAGTAATGTTCATAGGATAACGCTGCAAATGATAGTACAGTGGTTTATTATTCCTTCGCTTCAGTAATGATTTCAGAAGACCATCCATTTGTGATATTTATTATTCCGAACATCTGTGAGCGCTCACACCTCAAAAGAGATTGGTAACTACAGGGGAAAACTCCGTGGCAAGTGTTGTAATTTTAATCATTTTATTTTTCTTAATTTCCAAATTAAAATTTGAAATTTTCGCCTTATGGTGGCGCACGGTGGACAGACAGAATTTTATTAATTGGATATTCGGATTCAACACGCCTTGAAACGTGAAATATCAAATTTTGAGGGGGGTTAGAAATTTTTTTTGGGGCGATTACGATGGTTTATTGCATAATAAACCAAAATCGCCATCGGAGTGGCAAAGTAATTTATATTTTTTCTAGTTTACATAAAATCTAGCGTGTTCTTCTTAGCGGCGTCCGAACTGGGGAGTTTTCGTTTGAAAGCTACAAGCTTTACTATTGCTTGAGAATAATGAGACGGCGAGGAGACTGCCTAAGCTGCTCCAAGAACTGATTCATTTGTTTCATCGATCTTCTATGATCGATTGTGATGAAGCGATCGCCATCAATCACGTTTCTGACCCCTTCTGTAAATTCGTTACGAGTTCTATGCGGTGTTTACGTAGTCTGACCAACGTTACGTCGATAAGCTTGCATGCTTTGTTAGAAAATGTAGCTCTGGTTTTACATACTGAGTCGGATCTAATGCTTGGATATTTGAAACACAGGTTTGTCTTGAAAAATCAACTTCTGCGTATAAATATTGAAGTATTTCCACATTTGAGTCAGCGGAGCGATAAAATTAAGATATCAATACTGGGCGTCTAGTGGGAAATTTCACTAAAACAGCTATTGTCCATGGTTTATTCACCATTTATTCCGCAGTCATTATCCCATTTTGGTTTATTATTCAATAATAAACCATTGTAATCGCCCAAGAAAAAAAATTGTTAATCCCTCAAAATGTGATGTTTTACGTTTCAAGCCATGTCCAATCCGAATATTCAATAAAAACGCTGCAAATGATTGTACAGTGGTTTATTATTATTTCGCTTCAATATTGATTTAAGAAGACTATCCATTTGTCATTTTAAATATTCCGAACATTTGTGAACGTTCCCACCGAAAAACAGATGGTAAATATAAAGGAAAACTCCGTAGCAACTATTGTAATATTAATCATTTTATTTTTTTTTATTTTTCTTAATTTCCTAATTAAAAGCTAAACTTATTGCCTAACGATACAGCTGGAGAGAGTGTTTGACAACCATTCTAATGAGTATAGAACGCTTTTTATAGCTCCAAGAACTCTCGAGTTATACCATCAAGTCAAATTTCTGAAAATCTCCCAAATTGTGCACAAAAGCTGCGATAACTCGAGAACCAATAAGGCTATCGACCCGGCGATGGTCTCATTCGATTCAGCGTCCAAAAATCTATAAAATTTGATACCACGTACACATTTTTCTGAAAAACCTTGGAAAATATGAATTTTCTCCCCCTCAAAACCCCCCAAAAATACCCTTAAAATTGAGCTAGCAAGTTGGTTCAAGAATTGGGCCGTCGTAGGACCGAGATTGATTTTTGGTGAAAATTTCAAATTTTTAGCTCTTATAGTTTGGCCGGAAAACTGCTAACGGCGTACGGCGGACGGACAGAAATTTTTTTATTGGATATTCGGATTCTAAATGCCTTGAAACGTAAAACATCAAATTTTGAGGGGGGTTGTAAAATTTTTTCTCTTGGGCGATTACAATGGTTTATTATGAATAATAAACCAAAAAAATTCTGTCCGTCCGCCGTACGCCGTTAGCAGTTTTCCGGCCAAATTGTAAGAGCTAAAAATTTGAAATTTTCACCAAAAATCAATTTCGGTCCTACGACGGCCCAATTCTTGAACCAACTTGCTAGCTCAATTTTAAGGGTATTTTTGGGGGGTTTTGAGGGGGAGAAAACTCATATTTTCCAGGGGTTTTTGAAAAATGTGTATTTGGTATCGAATTATATAGATTTTTGGACGCTGAATCGAATGAGACCATCGCCGGGTCGATAGCTTTATTGGTTCTCGAGTTATCGCAGCTTTTGTGCACAATTTGGGAGATTTTCAGAAATTTGACTTGATGGTATAACTCGAGAGTTCTTGGAGCTATAAAAAGCGTTCTATACTCATTAGAATGGTTGTCAAACACTCTCTCCAGCTGTATCGTTAGGCAATAAGTTTAGTTTTTAATTAGGAAATTAAGAAAAATAAAAATGATTAAAATTACAATAGTTGCTACGGAGTTTTCCCCGATAGTTACCATCTGTTTTTCGGTGGGATTGTTCAGAAATGTTTGAAATAATTACTATCACAAATGGATTGTCTTCCTAAATCATTATTGAAGCGAAGGAATAATAAACCACTGTACAATAATTTGCAGCGTTTGTTTCTTATTTTTATTCCGCCGATTACTTTCGCCTGTTCGGGCTTCTTCAGGGCATTATAGGACCAAGGGTACCTATGGCCTAATTCCTATTTTTGTAATTTTTTCTACTCCGTTCCAATCATCCTGGAACTGGATGGAAACGTTCTGTCTTTAACTATTAGTAATAACCGTTTCGCGATCATTCGCAGCGTTTTTCGACCCTTCTCTGCCCCTACGAATGATCGCCATGGTTGCTATTTTGCAACGTCGCATCACCGGGAGAAAATTCATCAGCGTTAACTGTTGCTGCGAATTAACGCCGCCGCAGTTGTAAACGCCGTGCGAAATAATCTCCCGAGCGGCGGCGTAGACCTTTTCCCTCCAGTTCGAGTTGGGATCAGCCCCAACGTTGGCAGACCTGCGTCAGAGACGGCTCCCTCTTGCTGAAGGGACGAAGGGTGAAGGGCAGAGCCTATTGGGAGCAGTCCGAGCAGCAGCAGTGGCAGCCCTCGCGCCAGTCGTTTCACCGCGAATGACTCGTGAAGCCTCCTCCCGCATAGACCGCGCCGCCCCCACGGCAACGGCCGCTTCATATCTGTAGACTGTAGCTGATAAAGGAAAATCCGAATTTCGAGAAGGTTTTTTATTATTTTTTATTTATCATCACGAAGTGGAATTCGTTATCTATTCGGCCGCAGCGCCTTTACAGGCCGCCGCATTCACGGCTGCCTGATTCCGAGTTTTCTTCCGTTTCTGCTAAATCGTAAAAAAAAAAATTTTTTTTTGTTTTGTTGTGGAAAACTAAAAATACGCTTTTTACGCCGCTCCAACGGCCTCGTCGTCGACCTCGGTTGTGCTTCCTCTGTTGTGCTTCCGAATCGCTTTTCGCGAGCCGTTTACGTTTCAAGGAACTCGCTCGTTCCTTTTCTCTTTCTTCGAGCGGGCAGTGCCGTTGAGTTTTTCGCGTGTCGCAGTGGAACGGAAGAGCAGTCATCATATCATCCCAACAGAGCGGATCTCGCAGGCAGCACGAGCGAACCGGCAGCCTCGAAGACATGACCGAATCCCCGAATCCCATCGCACAGGTCTCGATGGAATATATATTTTATTCTCTCTTCAATCACCCTAAGTCGTCTTATCTCAGAAAAACTATCCACGTTTTTTCGATTGTTGTTGTCTATTCTTTACAGGCTTACTTATTTATTAGAAATTTCATGATGATTCGGTAATTTTCGTTGATTATAATATATTTATTTATTTACAAAGAATACGGTCGAACACTGTAATAGAAATTACTCTACGTAGTTCAAGTTATTTTCATTGAAAAAACGCTGCAAATGATTGTACAGTGGTTTATTGTTACTTCGCTTCAATAATGATTTAAGAAGACTTTCCATTTGTGATTTTAATTATTCCGAACATTTATGAACGTTCCCACCGAAAAACAGATGGTAACTATAAAGAAAAACTCCGTAGCAACTATTGTAATTTTAATCAATATTATTTTTCTTAATTTCCTAATTAAAAGCTAAATTTTGTGCCTTACCCTACAGCTGGAGAGTGTTTACCACCATTCCAATGAGTATAGAACGATTTTTATAGCTACAAGAACTCTCGAGTTATTCCCTTATGTCAAATTTCTGAAAATCTTCACAAATTCGGCACAAAAGCTGCGATAACTCGAGAACCATTAAAGCTATCGACCCGGCGATGGTCTCATTCGATTCAGCGTCCAAAAATCTATATAATTTGATACTAAATACACATTAAAAAAAAAACCTGGAAAATATTAATTTTCTCCCCCTCAAAACCTCCCAAAAATACCCTTAAAATTGAGCTAGCAAGTTGGTTTAAGAATTGGGCCGTCGTAGGACCGAGATTGATTTTTGGTGAAAATTTCAAATTTTTAGCTCTTACAGTTTGGCCGGAAAACTGCTAACGGCGTACGGCGGACAGACAGAATTTGTTTTATTGGATATTCGGATTCTACATGCCTTGAAACGTAAAACATCAAATTTTTCAGAGGGGTTAGAAAATTTTTTTTCTTGGGCGATTACAATGGTTTATTACGAGTATTGAATAATAAACCAAAAAATTCTATTCATACGCATCTAATAGTTACTTTTACATAATTGATTTGGGATCTTTATTTTGGCCACTATTAGAGATTTATGGTTTTACAAAGTAACCAATACTCACCTCGGCCACCGTGGAAAAACACCGGTAAAAGCAAAAATTCCATTATCGTTCTCTATCTCCGTCGTTGCAATTAACAGCCGTGCGTATTGTAATCTACCGCCTGTAAATAATCTCTCGGGTCATGACTGACGAACACGAACCCTGGCAAATGGTGAACAAACCTTTTATCGACGGCTATTGCGTGCGCACTAGACCTAATTAAGGGCATACAATAACAATGAGCTAATCAACTGTGTTTTCAATAGAAACACGCGTTTGAAAGGAGCGTACGCCTTCGAAGTATTGTTATTTCGTTTTTGGAAAATTTATCATCATCACGCGTACTGTCCTTTGAAGTGGAGATCAATTAGCTTTTGAGCTGAATATACCGAATTTCGCGTTTTTCTCGCAACCGTGTGAAAAACTTCGTTCCTGAAAGATCCTGGAAGTCTCAGTTTAAATTTTTTGCTATGTACGTGTGTAAGGCGTTCAAATGAAGACTCCTGCATAATAAAACAATTGATTCGCATTTATTTTGACCCCGAAAAACACGGTTAAAGTCCCATTTTTGAGCTTTCAAAAACCGATTTTTTTGGACCACTAGATTTTTCCGAGAAATAAAAAAAATCACAAAAATACATCGCGGTAAGACACAACTTTCCTGAAAATTTCAGATTTTTATCTGTATTGAGAGAGGAGTAAAAAATCGTTAACTGATCGGTTGAAAAAAATCGCAGGGGTACCCCTTGGATTTTTCGCGAAAAATTTTTTGAAATAGATTTAGCTCAAATTCAGCATAATGATAGTTGATGATGTGTATACCAACAATATATGGTTCATTCTTTGTTTCTTTCGCACTAAATAGATGAAAAGACACCTCGAATTCGATACAGTTTTGATGACCTGTCATGCGGAACATTAACTGAACGAACTAATGAATTTCTATTTTATGCGCACAATGATACCGCTCATCTAAATTCACATGATTACCTTCATTTATATCGAAACTCCTGTCGAAAGATTGTCTAAAACCGGTTTGTTCGAGGTGGTCGAATTTTTCCCAACGAAATGCGCTTCGAAAGAAAAGGGAACGTAACGAACTTGAAAGTAACTGCTTGTAGCAGGTTCGCGTGATCTGGTAAATATTAAGGTTAAAGCCTCGGAGTCAGATCATGCGAACGTTTTCGAAACTCAGGCGTTGGCGGAGGCGGATCGAAGTTAGAAACAATTAACGTTTTACTTCTCCGTTTGGCGAAAGGTGAACGGCTATTCTGAAGCGAATCTGTCCAAAGTGTAAGCAATCGCTAACTTTTGGCTTTGTCTGCGTAATCGAGCGGAACTAATTCCGCAGGGGAACTTTTAGCGAGAAAGAGAATTTTCGAGCTTCTCATTTTGCGAGTAGAAGATGATTTTTCTCCGTACGGTAGAAATCCCGTTTCAATTCACAGGTTTACAAAAAAATTTTTTTTTAAATTGTTTGGAATTTGTAACTGATTTTATGTATTTTTCAGCGCTGATTGGAAAAATGCGATCCATTTTTTTCTATCACGTGAGGTTTTCTCACAAAAAAAGAATTACTTTTTGGTATAATAACAAAATTTTAGCAATTTTTTAAATTTTCTCTTAAGCTAAAGGATTCTATTTCATGTATAATACATGTTATAAACTACATATATCTTGTACACTTACATTTCTCTTTAAGCTAGTAAGTCTTTATAGTATCACCAAAATTGGGATCTCTCATCAGTTTTCTAATGTCTGGTCCGACAGACTCCTTCCTTTAGTCTTGCCTCGGATAAACCAGAAAATTCACTAGAGTACGGAACTGTGTATTAAAATATCGAAAAAAGCTAAAAATAGACAAGCAGTTTGTGGAATAACTGTACGTGATGGAATTTTTTCACTATTTTCCCCGAAATTAACGTTGAAAATACTATAAAAATCACTTATTCAATTTCAAACAATTTTTATCTCGCAGACCATTATTCGTTCGGATTGCCCCGAGAGTATCTAATATAAGCAAGCCATTCAAGGACGTTTCCTATGAAGAAGACTTCGAAGACTTCTCCGTTGTGCCAACCTTCTTCTTGAGCGAATCCCGACATCGACTTTTTTAATTCGCCGTTTCAAACCTGAAATACATAATATTTTCCTCCCCTCTAACTTTCACTAAATGTTTTTCCTCCTTGTTAAATGACGTACTCGCTTTGAAAATGTAATTGGGCTTGCCCGTGTAATAAGAAATAAATGAAAATCGCGGCGTGGTTGAACACAGTCCTTGATAATCGGAGAATGATTCGGGAAAAGATTTTGTAAAATCGTACGCACTGAAAATGTACAAACGCGTACTGGTTCGGTCTAATAAATGTACGGACTTTGAAGAACAAAAACGTTCGAAAAACTTACGGCTTGGTTCAAAATGATCCCAAGTCATTACTTAGCAAAATAAACGTAATAAACACGATGAAAATTTTCGCACGGAAAAATATTTTCAGAGAAAGTATTTATGATTTCGTTCATCATCCAGATCAAAGAGGATGTTGTCTTCAAATTTAATATTCAAAAGTTTCAAAAATAGTTTATTTCCAAAAATAGTTTTTTTTTCAAAAATATTTTTTTTAAATTAGCGAAAATGAAATAAAAATGAAAACAAACTGAAATTAATTTAGAAAAAATATAAAAAATAGCTCTTTGCCTGAGGAAGGGGATGCGAGGTGTTGGCATCCAAGTATTTTTCGAGTTAATGAACTGAATGAGACGTCGTCGATAGTTTTAATGTAACTTTTCTCTTCTACAATCTGATAATTCGTTCTTATGCCATACCTCATGCTAATGTTATGTCTGCTCGAAGGGTGTAAATGAGAAAGTACACTAGACTACAAGTCTTTAGAATATTGGAAGAAACCGTTATATTCAACAAGAGACAAATAGGTTGCATCAAGCTAGAAACTTAGCAATAAATGCGTACTGTCACGTCAGATATGGCGTTACTCATATTATCACAACAAGGTAACAGTAGGGTAGGTACTTGATGGGCCAAGCCCAGTGGTGCGTGAGACATAATATATGTTTGTCTAGACACAACACTTCCTATACTTTTCCCATTTTCACACTGTAAATGAATGGATTGTCGGGCGCATCGTGCATATGGCATAAGAACGAATTATCAGATTGTAGAAGAGAAAAGTGACGTTAAAACTATCGACGACGTCTCATTCAGTTCATTAACTCGAAAAATACTTGGATGCCAACACCTCGCATCCCCTTCCTCAGGCAAAGAGCTATTTTTTATATTTTTTCTAAATTAATTTCAGTTTGTTTTCATTTTTATTTCATTTTCGCTAATTTAAAAAAAAATTTTTTTGAAAAAAAAACTATTTTTGGAAATAAACTATTTTTGAAACTTTTGAATATTACATTTGAAGACACCATCCTCTTTGATCTGGATGATGAACAAAATCATAAAAATACTTTCTCTGAAAATATTTTTCCGTGCTTCGAATTTAGGATTGAACTTTTTTTCCTTCATAAGCGATCTCATCGGTTGATTAACAATGCTCCGAAATACGCTGCCCACTTCACTGCCTCTGAATGATTTCTGCTTGAAGCTTCCAAATTCGGTCGAGTCGTTTTCATTTTATTGACATTGTTGGCGCCAACGAATGCGGATTCGTAAACTCGGCAAACCCGAGAGGAAAACGGTATCAAAGGCGTGACAATCGTTAACGTCGAAATGTACGTTCTCATATTGAGTAAATGACATTTCAAGCGATGTGAAACTAACTCGATGTCAGATTGGGCCTATCTATAGGACGGTTTGAGCAAAAAGCTGGAAATGGATTTCGTCGGAGGCCGATTAGCCGAGGAATGGGAACGACCAGTGACACGAAGGCCTTTGCGCATCAATTGGACCGTGGGTTCGGTGAAATCCTCAGCAAAACAACCAACTAAATGCGACCGCTCGAAGCTGCGACCGACAGAACTACCACAAAACAACACCAACAGATCGCAGGGCACGGCACAATACAAACACAGCGGACGGATTGGTTAACCTCGAAATGGGCGGTCAAGGGCCATAGCTTCGATGTTTTTGCCGACTTCTCACCCAACGGGCTAAATTTTCTTGAGCTCAAACAGCAAAACAATAATGGGATTTGAATCGATGTGGGCAAAAAGCCGAAATAATATAGCTCACCTTTGATCTTTTCGAAATTTAATCAACCGTCGATTGGATCATGCTCGCGTTTCGGAGTGAAACGTCAATCGTTGGTCGTGGAAGCAACTTTCTGAGAATAATTTTTCATGTGTTTTGATCGAGGATGGAGAGATGTCACTAGTTATTCGTTAAAATGTGTTAGCTGTTGATATGTAATATTTAGTCGTAATTATGAAAAGGGATTTCTCCCGTGAACTGTTGAAATAAATAAATAAATACGAAGTGGAAAACCATTTAGTTCCTCAATCTCTTTGTAACGAACCTCTTTCCTTTTTTGAGAAGTTGTATTGTGATACGATAAAATCCTATAATTTTAATTTTTACGTTAAGAAATTGCAAACCAGTGGTGTGCATTAATCATACAGTAGTTCCATGTTTGAGTCGAAGCAGGAACAACTATAAAATCACAAGAAGCTCGTACTAAGGTGCAACGTTAGTACTCTACAACTGTAATGAACAACTTGCTATTAGAACCCAAAAATAGTAAAACGCACGAATTAAGTTAATAATGATAGCCTAACATAACGTTACCAATTTTTGTAAAAATAGGATAATTTTTATGGACCTCTTGCGTCAAAAATATTGATGTTTTCGTGGCCTGTAAATATCGAAATGGTCAGGTCAATAAACCTCTAGAAGCGAAAGTACGGTGATCCAATCGATGCGAAACAAGTTTTGTAAAATGGAGTCTTTTTTATAGCAGGGAATAAAATATAAAATAACTGAAAATGTACAGTACGAGGAAGTACGGTGTTTGACACTAATCATTAAAAAAAATTGAAAAAACCAATTTCAGAATTATTTGTCTATAAAAAAAAAAAAAAACCACTCAGAAAAGGAGAAATAACAAAAATTTACCAACTTCACAGCAACTTAATCGCCAACTAGGTACTCATTTACTACTCATTTTAATTTGTTAATCTTTACGACTCGTATTGACGTGACCTCTTCTTGATTAATTGGACCACCTCCCTTAATAAAAAAAAAAGTAATTATTTCTCATTTTTCAAATGATTTAACTACTTTCCTTTTGACCTCTCAATCGCCTCCAGAATAGTCACTTTTTGGAGTCAGCGCTTCTCTGGCAAAATCTACCGGATAATTACACTGAGGTGATGGTTACTGATAAATTTGAATTTCCATTAAATCAGTAGGTGCCTTAGTTATAAATTTAATGGGACAACGTTCGGTCTAGATGTAAATATCCATGGTAAGTTAACCATGTGAAATTGTTTTTTGGAAAAGGCGGAAATAGTCATCGTCGTATCGATCTTATTAAAAACCGGCTCTCAAAAATGCTGACTTGTTCTGTTCAAGTATTTATTTATTTATGAGGAAACGGAACAAACCCAATAAAATAATAAATAAATAAATTAAATAAAAAATGAAAAAAAAAAATAAAGCTCATGATAATTATATTCTTGTTAATTACTCTTGGAGGCGCCGACTCCAATAAGTGACCATTCCGGTGGCGAATGAGGGGAAAAGGAATGTCGTTCAAGCATTTGAAAAATTAGAAATAATTATTTTTTATATTTTAAAGGGAGGTAGTGGTCCAATAAATCAAGAAGTGGTCACGTCAATAATGTAGTCCTTGAAATGTGTAGTTGGTGCTTGAGTTGCTGTGAAGTTGGGACATTTTCGTTATTTATAGGCAAATAATTTTGAAGCCGGTTTTATTTATTTTCCCCCCTTTTTTAGTGTCATACAAAACTGGACACCTCGCCCTCTATTTTACCCAACGTTTCTTTATTGAGCTTTTGTCACTTACTTATAAACGACCAAACAAAATTCATGCATCAGCTGAGCACTGAAGTTTTAAACTAGAATGATTACGTTAGGTACTACATTCAATGTTATTTTTTTTTTATTGAGAAGTGAGGTTGAACGTCTCGAATAATTCATCCACTGATATTGGATCCTTGGTAAACATATCCGTTGCGTTGATCCAACTTGGAATTTACCATAACTTTATCAACACATAATATAAATCCCACATAATTAACTCGTATAATTCACTTCACCATAGTTGGTTATTGAAATGCACATCAATTATTATAATTTCAATATAATAATTTTCTCGAGAGTTAAAAGACTTTTGCTAAACCGAATGAGTGTAACTGAACAAAATTCGGAAATTCGCCTAACGTTAGTTCATTACAATAAAACTTTTTTCAGACCATGCTATTTGTTGAAAATTTAACGCTTGATTTGGATCTTGTAAAGAAAATGCTATGGTAAAAATGCTGCTAGTTATTGTTCTAAAATCCTTCTACGAAAATACACTCGTTAGAATAAAAAACACTCTCAGCTGTACCGTTAGGCGAAAAATTTAGCTTGTAATTAAAAAATTTAGAAAATTAATAACAAATAAATTACCATAGTTGCTACGGAGTTTTTTATTTATTTTATTTTATTATATTAAATCTATGTTTAGGAAGAAATGTTCCGACAAGTTATCATCACAAATGGATGAACTTCTTAAACCATTATTGAAGCAAATAAATAATAAATACTGTACTACCATTTCCAGCGTTGTCCCCGTTTTAAACGGAGGCTAATTTCCCGATAATTTCGTCGGTGTTGAGTCAATATCGTTGAACCTATTATGAGACACCTCCGACAAATCGAGTACTCGAACGTGTTTTTATTCTCGCCTAATCCCGCGGCTTTTTACGAGATCGATCGCCTTCCTGTGCTCGGTTTTCAGCTAACATATTACGGCGGAGCTTTTGCGTCGACTATTATGTCGCTACGCGTTACAGCTCGCGGCTTTTCATGTCGGCTTTATTGCTCTTTCCTTCCTCCGTCGCGATATGACGAGAAAGTCGGCGGATATTTTGAATACATTTTTTTCCCAGCGATATCCACGGCCAGACGTTATGAGTGGAACTGAATATTCGGGACTCCGGAACGTACATTCGTCATAGGCCTATATTTTTCATCCGATCTTTTCAATTCTTGAACTCTTCAATTTCCAATAATATCCCGCAAACGGGCTGTACCCGATTTTTCAAAATATCAACTAAGTATTTAATATTTTTTTTTTTTTAAATTTCAAACTTGAAAAAACTTGTTGTTGATGTTGTTGTTGTTGATGTTGTTGTTGTTGTTGTTGTTGATGATGATGTTGTTGTTGTTGTTGTTGTTGTAAATATTGATGTTGTTGTTGTTGTGAATGTTGGTGTTGTTCTTGTTGATGATGTTGTTGTTGTTGATGTTGATGATGATGTTGTTGTTGTTGTTGTTGTTGTTGATGTTGATGATGTTGTTGTTGTTGTTGTTGTTGTTGTTGTGAATGTTGTTGCTGTTGATGATGTTGTTGTTGTTGTTGTTGTGAATGTTGTTGCTGTTGATGTTGTTGTTGTTGTTGTTGTTCGTTAAATGTTGATGTTGTTGTTGTTAAATGTGTGATTGGTTTTTTGTTTGTTTTGTTGTTGTGTTGTTGTTGTTTGTTATTAGTTGTCTTGGTTGTTCGTCGGGAGCAACCTCCGATTTAAAAAAAAAAAATTATTCTTTTACGTTGCCGAGAAAAAGTGAGTGAATAAGTTGCATCTTCCCTCTCACTCACACACTTGTCGTCCACAGTAGCCTTGTTTCACTTCAAGCTTTTGCAGTCCTTAGAAACGGACAACAGCTGGGAGGGATAGCTCGGCTGAGCTCGATAAACAACGAGCCCGCCCATCGCGTTTAACTCGACCTTTCCATTTTCTTCCCATTCGTGTAACGCATCGCTCATTCAAACTACCTGTTTTCATCACTTTTCCCTGTTTCAGCGCGAGTATAGCATTGTATACGATCCAACCTGTCGTTCATACTTGGCGCTTGATAAGGGAAACGACCCGTACTTGAATCGTGTTATTCTAATTTCCATTACCGTTGAATTAACATTGTTTCATCTCTCCTTCAGCTAAGGAATGATTCATCGTTGGTCTTGGTGATCTGTTAAAACCCAGCAAATGAATTTACAGAGTTTATCGACTCTATAGCATTCTCAAATATTATTATAATCGCTCACAGTATGTTATTCGTCCTATCCTTACAAAATAATGGTGGACGAAAAAACATCGCGTTTTTAATTACTCGAAAAGAAGAAAGAATGCATTAACGTCTTTGGGAGGTAACTTCTTCGAGATTTTTACCGCACTAAATAATTTCATAATTGTCTAATTATTTTTCAAAAACGGACTATCGAGCGGTTATTTAAAATTTCTCTCTTTAAATGCCAATGCTGAGTAAAACATACGTACGTGGCTTTTGAAGTAGATTGATGTATTTTTTTCTTTTTTTGGCCGAAATTTATTTTTGGTTAACGTCTGAACGCCCCAAAAACGTAGACACAATTACTCTTTCTCATTTTCCCCAAATCCTCCTTCAATCTCATTTTTCACTCCCCTTTTTTCTACCTACTTCTTTTCTATAAGAAGTAAAAATTATGGTAATTTACTTTTTAATATTTCTTACTTCTTTATTAGTGTTTTTTATTTTTATTAGCTAATAATTTTTATTTTATTCATTATTGCACCATGAAATTAGTTCTTATTTGCGCAGAAAAATTCCCATATTCAACCGATATTTTTATTTTTCTTAATTTCCTAATTAAAAGCTAAACTTATTGCTTAACGATACAGCTGGAGAGTGTTTGACGACCATTCCAATGAGCATAGAACGATTTTTATAGCTCCAAGAACTCTCGAGTTATGTCCTCATCTCAAATTTCTGGGAATCTCCCAAATTCTCCACAAAAGCTGCGATAACTCGAGAACCAATAAAGCTATCGACCCCGCGATGGTGTCATTCGATTCAGCGTTCAAAACTCTATAGAAATTGATACTAAATACATATTTCTGAAAAACCTAGGTACTAAAATGTAGACAGACACGCAGATTAAATGACAAATGCTTGTTTTTCATGAATATATGATTTTGATTATAAATATCTCAGAATTCTTACCCGTTCCAAATTCGAGCTTCTGGACGATCGTATTCCGTTTATATACTTACGGAAGACGTGGAAGTAAAAACGGTCTTCAGTGCTCGTAATCGGGTCGCCTCGAATAAACGATTCCCCAATTGCTGGACGCCATTTCTCGGGTCGAAGAATATCTGCGGTTTTTTATGACGAATATTGATAATATTTGTTTCAACCGTGGCAGCGTTAAACGGAAAGAAAACTCCAAAAAAGTTCGCCCGATTCGAGCAATTTCACTAAAAGTATGCACTCGAAGAAATGTATTACTCTCAAGGCGGTTTAATCCGAGAAAAGTGGAAACGGCGGGCCGAGGAGTAATTATCCAAGATACTTTTATCTGCGGGCAAACCGCCGCGGGAAAGAGACGGCGGATTCAGGGTTGGAGACTTACGCCGCGCAGAAAATCGTCTGCCGTAGACGGTATTCATCTTCTTTGGAAACTAACCGTAGCCCAGCAATGTCTGCAGGCATTGCAGTTTTTCTTTATTTTTTTCTAAAAGCGCCGCCTCCCTTTTTATCTTCGGCTACGTGTCTTGAAAATTAGATAGGACCGAGGGATAATTTGATTTAAAGGAGGCTGCACATATTTCACCGGGTTACTTTATTTCATCCGACGATGTACAAATATATTTTCACTCAAGAGTCCGAATCGCGTGGAATTGGAGTAATGGAAATCGTGAACGATCATTCTCCGGCGAGTTCGCAGTTTTGAAGGTGATATACCCCACGCAACAATAATTTCTCAGAGACGTCTCAAGCAGGTCTAAACGGCTCACGTTTCATCGAGACGTCACTCATTGGTGATGGTAGATCATGAGATGTATTCTAAACATCTAATCTGGGCTTACTAAGGACGTCTCATTAAGAGAGGCTCAGAGAGGTCTCAATTGAGACGTGTCAAAAACACGGCAATTTAATCTCTCAGAGACGTCTCAATTGAGATGTGTCAAAGACACGGCAATTTAATCTCTCAGAGACGTCTCAATTGAGATGTGTCAGAGATGTCTCAATGGAGATGTGTCAAAGACGTCTCAATTGAGCTTTGTCAGAGACATCATAATTTAATCTCTGAAAGACGTCTCAATTGAGATGTGTCAAAGACTCAATTGAGATGTGTCAGAGATGTCTCAATTGAGATGTGTCAGAGACATCATGGCAATTTAATCACTCAGAGACGCCTCAATTGAGATG